>PVKU01004341.1:0-149663 GCA_004027475.1 Anoura caudifer | reverse complement strand
TAGAAGGTTAAGCCACAGAATAGGAACTTTATTAATTGGAAACTTACTTTGCTTCACAAAAGCCTTTGAAACTAAAGTGCAACATTTTTTAGTGTTTGAATGTGATATTTATTTTCTAATAGGGTCCAATAATCTATAAGATTTCAGTCATTTCAAGTACCTCCATTATCAGGAGGAAATAAATCACCAATTCTTTTTTTTTATTGTTGTTCAAGTACAGTTGTCTCCATTTTCACCCACCTCAGCCCCCTGCCCCACACATCCCTGCCTCCCACCCCAGAACCTACCTCCTTTGGTTTTGTTCACGTGTCCTTTATACATGTTCCTTGATGGACCTTCCCCTATTTTCCCCCATTATTCCTCTCCCCCAACTCCTTTGGTTACTGTCAGCTTGTTCTTTAATTCAATGTTTCTGGTTATATTTTGTTTGCTTGTTTGTTTTCTTTATTAGGTTCCACTTATATGTGAGATCATATAGTATTTGTCTTTCACTGCCTGGCTTGTTTCACTTAGCCTAATGCTCTCCAATTCCATCACCAATTCTTTTTAAGTATTGATCATCAAGGGTTTTACAATGATATAAGTTAGCAATATATTATTCAAATAACCTAATTCATAATTTAGTCCATTAATTAGCTAATATATTTTAAATTATGATAAAATATACATAAGAGAATTTTCCATTTTAACCATCTTTAAATGTACAGCTTAGTGTCATTAAGTTCATTCACATTTTTGCATAAACATCACCACCATCCATCTCCACAACTTTTTCATCTTGCAAAACTGAAACTCTGTACTCATTAACTCCCCATTTTCTTCCCCTCCCATCCCTGGCAACCACCATTCTACTTAACGTGTTTGTGAATATGACTATTCTTGGTACCTTAAGAAAGTGGAATCATACAGTATTTTTCCTTTTGCACTGAATTGCTTCACTTGGTATAATATCTTCAAGGTTCGTTTATGTTGTATCCTGTCAAAATTCCCTTCCCTTCAAGGGTGAATATTATTCCATACGCTCATGTATCACATTGTGTGTGTCCATTCATCTGTCAGTGAACAAACACTTTGGTTGCATCCATCTTTTGGCTATTGCAAACAATGCTGCTCTTACCGCGGATATACACATACCTGTTTAAGGCTCTGCTTTCAAGTCTTTTGAGTATACATTCAGCAGTTGAAGTGTGGTAATTCTATTTTTACTTTCCTTTTTGGAAGAATCACCATGCTGTTTTCCATAGTGTCTGTACCATTTTACATTGCCTCTAGCAGTATGTAAGAATTCCAGTTTCTCTACATCCTTGCCTTTGATTATTTTCTTTTTTTTTTTTTCTCTTATAGCCATTTGTGTAACTGTAATGGTAGTCCTTTCTTTCCTCACTTCTTTCTCTATTTAGAAGTTGCTAGCAAGAAAAGTAATTCTATTCCAGAACAATGATAGTGACATTTTGGTGATATGTCTTCTTTTTTTTTTTTAATGGTAAAATCTGCTACAGTGCAATGGTGATACACTCAGGAACAAAAGAAATGCTTGAAACCCATACAGAGGTGGAATCATAAAAAAAAAAAAGCTGTTCCTTTGTTCGGTTTAATTTGACTGTGGTTCTATTTATATGATGCCAAAACATCAGGTAAAGTTACTTTATTTAATTAAGGATCTGGTTAATTAAATAGAAAAAATCCAATGAAGTTTATTTAGGATAAAGACCATTTTAAGACTTGCTTATTCAATATAACCTGTACATATAAATGACCTCTGTATTGGCATGCCCTTTCCTCTCCCATGTCACTAATTGCTGGAATACGTCTTTCTCATGCCCATGGCAGCACTTCCACGCCTCACTTCATGCTCTTTGTGGTATGTCAGAAACATAGTATAAAACTCAAAATGATCTCATCTTGAAAGAGACAAAGCTTAAAATTAAAGGGGCTCGGAGCCAGAAAACATCAATACCTTGAACAGTGAGGCCATTTGAATGATCGTAATATCAAAGGAGAATAAGGGGCTCACAATTCTTGGAGCCACATTTTGGGGATAAAGAGGCTTTTGTGGACCACACAGTAAACTTAATTACAATTTCAACAAGAAACAATAACCCAAGTTACCAAATGAGGACAGTCTATACTTCACAATGTGTATATTTATTTTTAAATCCTGTAAAAATTACAACTCATTTAGCTATTTGGTAAAATTAGACTAATTGATCAATACAGTACTATATATGTGCAGCATAAATGTGATTTAGTTTCAAGATTCTGTTTAGTTTTAAATCCTCCGAGGCTTTTATTACACAGATACCTCTATAATGACTGTAAATATTCAGCACTCTGGGTATGGCGAACATGTCTTAGGGCTGTAAACTCTCATGTTCAATTAGACGCTGCCTCTCCTGGGAGGGCAGGCATGTGAGTGTGCATTTGAAAAGAGGGCCTGAGTGAGGAAGAATTTATTTTAGAAATTAAAAGCTGTTAAAATAGTTTCCAGTTTTACAGCTTCTTATATTGCCATGTTTATCTAGATTCAGTTTAATCAAAAAACAATTCAAGGTGCATGAGAGGAAAATAAGAAATTGATGCAGCTGAATCCCATTGCCCAAAAAAGAAAAATAATCTATATTTGAAAATATATATATCAAATTTTCAATGAAGATAATTTTATAATACAATAAGTAAAAAAAATTCAATACCTTAAATTGTCTTTGTTACTGAGCAGACAATTCTTTAAAGCTAACATTTTTTACAATATGCTATTATTCCCTTAAATGTATCTTATTCTTCTTCTGATATTTCAAATGGAAATTTAACAGTCCATCTTGTGAAGAAAACATTGATATTGAATGGGTAACTTAACACCTACGAGAGCAATAGATTTGTCAAATGTAGATTTTTCATGTCACTGTAACAATAATAGTACTATGAATAGATATTTTTTTCTATAGTCTCTCATAAAGATAATTTATGTTAAGAAATTTAAAATATATTAACCATAACATTGTACAAAGGAAATCTTTGTTTTCATATAGTAAAATTGTATCAGTTTTCAATGTTCTTAGCATGTAAGGTCATTTCTAGGTTCTACTGTTTTTTGCAATAACAATTGCTGAAAAATAGAAAAGTAATTTAAAAAGTAATTATGCAATATTCTGAATTACATGTTAAGAAATTGCTGTCTGAATCATTGTAAGGACAATCATAGGGTATGGAGCACTAACAGTACTGACTTCTGTATAAAATAATCTTGATGTATCTTTTATTGATGGTGCTGCAATAGAGTACAACTAGTAAGGTAATATCTTATTTTAAAAATTCAATATATTTCGGAGACATGTTGTCTTTTTTCTACTTCATCAATAATTTTTCCTTGAAATGGTTAAATTGTGAATGTTTATATCTTAAAACATATAATGATACTGATATGAATAAAGATAGTAGCCCTAACTGGTCCAAAAGATAGAAATCCGGCAGGCATATCAAAGGAGACCATTGGTCTAGAGACTTGTCCCCAGTGAATAGGAGGTGAAGAAGGCTGTGCAGGGGGTCATAGGGCTGATGCAGTCAGCTGCAGTTTGATAGGATCGCAGGTTAAAAAGTCTATTGATACAGAGCAGGTGGATTTCACAGATGGTGAGAAGACTGACACAAAGTCAGGGTCATGACCAATCTATGCAAAAAATGACTTAGATTCATGAGTTACAGTGTGCAAAAGAGACTATTTTATAAAGGAGAACATATGAGGAAGCTGAAGACTTGGAAAAGAGGCTTAGGTCAAGGGTGAATGCTATCTAGAAGAGGCCCAATGTTTTAAGTTTGTTTTAAGATTTTAGAAAATAATCCGATAATAGTTACCTCTCTAATATTCCAATAAGACTATGTAGAGGAAGTCTCCAGGTTAGAGAATGAAACTATGAAATAGTTGTTGAATGTAAGGTAGTGACGTTCCCAAGTGTTGTTATCTGACACACATAAGTTACAGACGAAGAGCCCATGTCTGCCATTGTCGCAGGTCTATTGAGAAGAAAAGGGGCCACGGTAACAGACTGACTCTCAGTGCACCTGGCCAGTCAAACTCTGACAGTTGGTACAGTGTCCTCATTTCCAGTGACACTGCTCAGTATGTTTGTTGCTTCTTTGTTTAATATGACTTTATTTCATATATTTTTACATAATTTTATTGTACATCTACTATATGCAGATAGGAATAAAAATTATGAATCCATGCATTAAAGGCAGACAGACTGGCACTACTACCAAATGTGCACTCAGTTATTTGGAAGGTTTATTAAAGTTCTTCATACTTAATGATTTCCATTAAATGAGTGCAGAAACAGAAATGTGTACATGTCCCATGTCTTTTTCATTTGGTTTCTTGCACTTTCTTTTCTTTTAGATTTTATTTATTTATTTTTAGTGAGAGAGGAAGGAAAGTAGAAAAAGAGGAGTAGAATCATCTATGTGTGAGAGAAACATCAATCAGTTGCCTCTCTCACACCAGGGACCCGGCCTGAAACCTAGGCATGTTGCCTAGACTTACAATCAAACTGGTGACCTTTCAGTTCATGAGAAAAAAATCACTGAGCCACACCAATCAAGGCTCCTGTGCTTTCTTTCCATTCTATTTTTCTTTTACCTTTTCTACTAGTGGCATTAATTGCTGGTGTTTTGCTAAAGTTTTTAACAACCTATAACAAAAGATAGTTGTGCTTCCTTCTGATATTTCAATATTTTGAAATATCACCCCCTAGTTTTTGTCCATGTGTCCTTTATACTTGTTCCTGTAAACCCTTCCCCTTTTCCCCTGAAATTCCCTCCCCTCTCCCCTCTGGTGACTGAGCCTGTTCTCAATTTCAGTGTCTTTGGTTATATTTTGTTTGTTTGTTTGTTTGTTTGTTTGTTTTGTTGATTAGGTTCCTGTTAAAGGTGAGATCATATGTTATGTGTCTTTCACTTCCTTGCTTATTTCACTTAGCATGATGCCTCCAGTTCCATCCATGCTGTTGCAAAGGATAGGAGCTCCTTCTTCCTTTCTGCTGCATAGAATTCCATTGTGTAAATGTACCATCATTTTTTGATCTATTCATTTACTGATGGGCACCTAGGTTGCTTCCAGTGCTTGGCTATTGTAAATTGTGCTGCTATGAACATTGGGGTGCATAGGTTCTTTTGGACTGGTGTTTCAGGGTTCTTAGGATATAATTCTAGGAGTGGGATTGCTGGGTCAAAAGGTAGATCCATTTTTAGTTTTCTTAGAAAATTCTGTACTGTTTTCCATAGTGGTTGTACCAGTCTGCAATTCCACCAACAGTGCATTAGGGTCCCCTTTTCTCCACAACCACTCCAACACTTGTTGTTTGTTGCTTTGTTTATGATGGCCATTCTGACTGGTGTGAAGTGGTATCTTACAGTGGTTTTAATTTGCATCTCTCTGATAGCTATCGATATTGAGCATCTTTTCATATGTCTCTGGATACTCTGTATGTCCTCCTTGGAGAAGTGTCTGTTCAAGTCCATTGCCCATTTTTTAATTGGGTTGCTTGTCTTCTTAGAGTGAAGTTGTGTAAGTTTATTATATATTTTGGAAATTAAACCCTTGTCTGAGGTATCATTGGCAAATATGTTTTCCCATACAGTTGGTTCTCTTTTTAGTTTAATACTGTTTTCTTTAGCCATGCAGAAGCTTTTTATTTTGATGAGATCCCATTTGTTTATTCTTTCCTTTATGTCCCTTGCTTTAGGGGACATATCAGTAAAAATGTTACTGCGTGAAATATCTGAGATTTTCCTGCCTATGTTCTCCTCTAGGACTTTAATGGTGTCAGGACTTATATTTAAATATTTTATCAACCTTGAATTTATTTTTGTGTATGGTGTAAGTTGGTGTTCAACTTTCATTTTTTTGCACGTAGCTGTCCAGTTCTCCAAACACCACTTGTTGAAGATGCTATTTTTATTTCATTTTACTTTGCTGCCTGCTTTGTCAAATATTAATTGACCATTGAGAGAGGTTTATTTCTGGGCTCTCTGTTCTATTCCACTGGTCCATGTGCCTGTTTTTATGCTAGTACCAGGTTGTTTTGATTACAGTGGTCTTGTAATACAGTTTGGTATCAGATATTGTGATCCCTCCTACTTTGCTCTATTTTTTTTTCTCAAAATTGCAGCAGTTATTCAGGGTCATTTATGGTTCCATATAAATTTTGGAAGTGTTTGTTCTACATTGGTGAAATATGCTATTGGTATTTTAATAGGTATTGCATTGAATTTGTAAATTGCTTTGCATAGTATGAACATTTTGATGATGTTAATTCTTCTGATCCATGAATACAGCATATGTTTCCATTTGTTTGTGTCTCCCTTGATTTCTTTCTTCAGTGTTGTGTAGTTTTCTGCATACAGGTCTTTTACCTCCTTGGTTAGATTTATTACTGGGTATTTTATTTTTCTTTTTCCTATATTAAATGGGATTTTTATCTTGGTTTTGGCTTCTGCTGTTTCATTGTTGGTATACAAAAATACCATTGATTTCTAGATATTCACATGGAATCCAGCTGTTTGGCCAAATTTATTTATTAGGTTGAGCATCTTTTTGGCTGAGTCTATAGCATTTTCTATGTACACTACCATGTCATCTGCAAACAATGATAGTTTTGGTTCCTCCTTTCCAATTTGGATGCCTTTTATTTCCTTTTCTTGTCTAATCGCTGTGGCTAAGACTTCCATTACTATACTGAATAGAAAGGGTGAAAGTGGACAACCTTGTCTTGTTCCAGATCTTTGTGGAAAAGATTTTAGTTTTTGCCCATTGAGTATGATGTTGGCTGTAGGTCTCTCACATATGGCTTTTATTATGTTGATGAATGCTCCCTCTATTCCCACTTTGCTGAGTGTTTTTATCATAAATGGGTGCTGTACCTTATCAAATGCTTTTTCCACATCTATTGATGTGATCATGTGATTTTTGTCTTTGCTTTTGTTCATGTGATGTATTACATTTACTGATTTGCAAATATTGAACCAGCCTTGCATCCCTGGGATGAATCCCACTTGATCATGGTGTATGATCTTTTTAATGTATTGTTGGATGCTGTTTGCCAATATTTTGTTGAGGATTTTAGCATCTATGTTCATGAGTGATATTGGCCTGAAGTCTTCATTCTTTTTTGTGTCTTTATCTGGTTTTGGGATTAGGATGATGCCAACTTCATAAAAAAGAGTTTGGGACTCTTCTGTCATTTTGGAAATTTTGGAATAGTCTGTGCAGGATAGGGGTTAACTCTTCCTTAATGCTTTGTAGAATTCTCCTGTGAAACCATCTGGCCCAGGGCTTTGTGTGTCAGGAGGTTTTTGATTACTGCTTCAATTTCATCTGCTGTTATTGGTTGGTTCAGGCTTTCTGCTTCTTCTTCATTGTGTTTTGGAAGATTATATTTTTCTAGAAACTTGTCCACTTCACCTAGGTTTTCAAATTTCTTGGCATACAGTTCTTCATAGTAATTTCTTACAATCCTTTGTATTTCTGTGGTGTCAGTTGTCATCTCTCCTCTTACATTGCAATTGTGTTTATTTGTGTCCTGTCTTTTTTTCTTGGTGAGCTTGCTTAAGACTTGTCCATTTTGTTTTATCTTTTCAAGAAACCAGCTTCTGGATTCATTGATCCTTAGAATTGTGCTTTTAGTCTCTATGTCATTTAATTCTGCTCTGATCTTGGTTATTTCCTTCCTTCTACTTGCTCTGGGCTGTCTTTGTTGCTGTTCCTTGAGTTCTCTTAGGCATAGGGTTAGGTCCTTTGTTTGAAATGTTTCTATGTTTTTTAGTTAGGCCTCTATCGCTATGAACTTCCTTCTCAGGACTGCCTTCACTGTGTCCCATAAGCTTTGGGTTGTTATGAGGTCATTTTTGTATGTTTACAGAAACTTTTAGATTTCTTCCCTAATTTCATTCTTGACCCATTCATTGTTTAATAGCATGCTATTCAATCTCCACTACTTTGAGGATTTTGGGTTTTTCCCCATGGGGTTGGTTTCTAGTTTCACTCCTTTATGGTCAGAGAAAATGCTTGATTTGATTTAAATTTTCTTAAATTTCTTGAGGCTTGTTTTGTGTCCTATCATGTGGTCTATCTTTGAAAATGTTCCATGTGCATTTGAAAGGAATGTGTTCTTAGTTTCTTTGGGATGAAGGGCTATATATATATATATATCTTAAGTCCATTTTATCTAGAGTGTTGTTCAATGCCACAATATCTTTGTTCACATTTTGTTTGGAAGGTCTGTCCATTTTTGACAGTGGGGTGTTGAAATCCCCTACTATAATTCTGTTGCTGTCAATATCTTCCTTGAAGTCCTATAAGATTTCTTTATGTATTTAGGTGCTCCTATGTTGGGTGCATATGTGTTTACAATGTCTATATCTTCTTGGTGGATTCTTCCTTTGAGTATTATGAAGTGACCTTCTGCGTCTCTCTTTATGGCCCTTTTTTTGAATTCTTTTTTGTCTGATATGAGTATTGCTACCCCAGCTTTTTATTCCTGTCTGTTTGGAAAATTTGTTTCTAGCCCTACCCTTTGAGTCTCTGTAGGTCTTTTGTCCTGAGGTGGCCCTCTTGTAGGCAGCATATGTGTGGGTCACGCTTTCATATCCATTCAGCTATTTTATGTCTTTTGATTGGAGCATTTAACCCATGTATGTTTAAGGTTATTATTGATAGGTAGTTATTCATTGCCATTTTAATACCTGTGGCTCTGTCTCTGTCTCTCTCTCTCTCTCTGTCTCTCTCTCTTCCTTCCTTTTCTTAAAGCAGTCCCTTTAGTATCTCTTGCAGAACTGGTTTGGTTTAGGAGTATTCTTATAGACTTCTTTTGTCTGGGAAGCTCCTTATTTGGCCTTCTGTCTTGATTGAAAGCCTTGCTGAGTAAAGTAGTCTTGGTTGCAGGCCTTTGGTTCTCATTACTTGTAATATTTCTTGCCATTCTCTTCAGGACTGGAGCATTTCCATTGAGAAGTCAGCTGCTAACCTTATTGGGGCTCCCTTGTATGTTACTTCCTTTTTCTCCCTTGCTGCCTTTAAAATCCCTTCTGTGTCTTGGAATCTTGCCATTTTAATTTTGCTGTGTCTTGAAGTGGGCCTCTTTGGGTTCCTCTTGATTGGGACTTTCTGCATTTCCTGGATTTGTGTGACTTTTTCTCTCATCAAATAGGGAAGTTTTCCATCATTACTTTTTAAAATAAGTTTCTATCCCTTGCTCTTCTTCTTCTCCTTCTGGTATCCCTATTATACAGATATTGCATTCCATATTGTCTTGCATTTCTCTTAATCCTTCTTCATTCTTTCTGAGTCTCTTTTCCTTTTCTTGCTCTTTCTGGGTGTTTTTTTTTTTTTTTCCTACTTTGTCCTCCAACTCACTGATCTGATCTTCTGCTTCATCGATTCTGCTTTCAATTTGTTCTACTGTGTTCTTCAGTTCAGAAATTGTAGTCTTTATTTACTCTTGGCCCCTGTTGATAGTTTCTATTTCTTTTTTCATGTTGATATACTTTGCAGTGAGTTCACTGTAGCTTCCCTGTAGTTTCTGGTAGCTCATTGTTAGTTCATTGAGCTTCCTGACAACCATTGCTTTGAACTCAATATCTGATAGTTGAGTTGCCTCCATTTCATTTAGCATTCTTTCTGGTGCTTCCTTCTTTCCTTTCATTTGGGGATTGTTTCTTTGTCTTCCCATTGTTTGTGAGACTCTTCTTGTTAGCCTCAGCTTCTTAAATTAATCTGTTCTGTCTCCCTGGGTTTATGGTGTGAACTTCTGTGGTAGAATACCTGTGAGATTCAGTGGTGCAGTCTCCTTGTGTTCACAGCTTTTGCCTATTATTTTTTGTCATCAGTTGGAGGGATAAGGCAAAATGGTTTATGACAGTAATGGAGTATTCTATGATATTTACAGTAGCAGCTGGTAGAGGAGAGACAGGGGGTCCTTTGGCTCTTTGTAGTTTTAACCCTGTTCTACCACCCAACTTGCCACTTTTCAGAAAGTATGGAAAGAATATAAGACTCTTGTTGGGGAGGGAAGGATTGTTAGTTGGATATAAAAAGCAGTGGGGTTGTGGGAGGTCAGATTCTGAGGTAAGATGAGAGTAAAGGATAGTAAATAGGTGTAGTATATGAGAAAATAAAGTTAACCACTACAGTAATAGAGTTCAGGAAACCATGAAGTGAGCTAAGATCTGGGAGGGGTGTTGTGTAGTATATACAATTGTATGGAACAGCTATTATTTACAATAATATTAGAGCAACAATCATCTGACAGAATCTATGAGGTCAAGAATAGGGAGTATAGGAACTTGAATAGTGTGCTAATGGAACACAAGAGGAGTGAAGGACAGTAAATTAGGAATACACTATGGATGAGAAAACAGGGGAAACCTGTCAAACAATACAATATAACCAGCCAAGCAAAAAATGACTAAACAGAAAGAATAGGAATACAAAAATATTATTCAAACAAAAATGTAAGAATAATGAAAAAATAATAATACAAATATGCAATAACTTGCAAGTTATCAGTGATAGCAAAGTGAAATTTGTCCTACTGTCTCAGCTGTTGGGATGCCCCCTCTTTGGGTCCAACTCTGGTTTTTTCACAGGTCTGGTTAATTTTTTTTTTCACTTGTGGGTATTTAAAAAGAGAAAAAAAATGAAAAAAGTAAAAAAAAAAAAAGAGGAAGGAAGAAGAGATAAAACTGGAAAGAAAGACAGAAGGAATAAAACAAGAAAGAAGGAAAGAGAAGCAAAAGTAATTGAGGAATGAAAAAATAATAATAATAAATACTTTAAAAAATCAAACAAACAAACAAACAAAAAACGTCCTGCTGGTTTCAAACTGGCCAAACCGTTTTTTCTTGTCTTCTGGCTGCAACAGGCTAAGGGGTGACTGGTATCGCTTTTCTCTCCATTCAGCACTCAGTTAGCTTTGGGCTACTGTCCCCATGGCTAGCTATGCACTCTCTGCAGAGCTAGCCAGTGGCTCTCCATGTATGGCCTTGGGCGTGGGCTCTGGGCCCTTGGCCTGCTGTGGAGCTTGAGCTTTCCCTGAGCTTATGGGTGTGAGCTCAGCTATCCCACGGATTGAGCACTCTCCGGGTCCACAGATGTGAGCTCTGGGTCTCCTATGGAGCTTGTGCGTGCTGCCCTGGTTCATGGGAATGGACTCTAGGTCTTCCACAAAGCCCCCTCCTCCAGTTGCGGGCACAGGCCAGGCTGCTTCTGGTCGCGCAGGTGCGCACTCCTGCCAGGGCTATGTGTGGGTGCTCACAGTCCCTGTGTGTTTGCCACTCAGTCCTTAACTCCCCTCTCTGCAACTTCAAGTAACCAGGTCTCTCCCAGTACTGCTCAAACCTTGTTTGGCTGGACAGGGAGCAGTTGACCTGGCTCCCTCCCTAGAGCCTTGTGGTAGACCCAGCAACCGAGGGCCTGGGGCTTCAGCCACCCTGGTCTCTGTGCTGATCCTTGGGCCCTTATTGTTCTGAAGTACTCTCCTTACTGTCTAGTTTTTCAATGTCCGCTACAATTTTTGATCTCCTATTTTCATATATGCTGGGGTACTGTTGGCTGTTTGCTCTGTTCCTCCGTAGATTGGCTAGGTTTTTCTCCCTTGTGTAGGGGGAAGTGGAATCCACTCCCTCCTACCATGCCTCTTTTTAATTCCCTTGCCTCTTTTTAATTTCTGTACCTCTTCAGCAAGCATCTGCTTTTTGGCAACCTCTGACTGAATAGCATTTAACATATTGTTATTCTGATCTGTGGGTTCCTCTGCATGTTGTCCTTATAACTCTGCCATCTTCTGTTCATGCATCATTTTTCTGTCAGACAAAATTGCCATTATGGTCCTTTATCTCAGCCCCTCAGTGTAAGATTGAGCAATGATACTATAAGGTCCTCTGTTCTATCCCTGCTTTTAAAAACTGAAGAACACGTGTGAAGCACAAAATGACCCCACGTTAGTTGATGTAGCTTTCATTACTATTCAAAACTGCAGTGACATGTAATCTCAAAATTAATATGCCTATCAAAGCATTATGAAATGGCATGCTTGATTGGGAGAGTTTTCAAACATTAAAAATGTACTTGTGTGATTTTTATTACTATATAGTTTTAATAGATGACTAATTTTTAAATGTAAAATAGTAAAAGCTGAGAAGTAAATACCAAATTGGTTTTTTGTTTGTTTGTTTGTTTGTTTCCAGCCTGGGTCAGAGGAAATTTCTCAAATGTGACTTGAGTAAGATACCTATGTGACTCGTTACATTGTCCTCAGGAATAGCGCATGAGTGCCTGGATAGAGTCAAAACATAGAATGACTTGAATAGGCAAAGAAGGGATTCTCTGTTTATACCCAAGGGAAGAAACTATCGGAGGAAATAAAAAAGGGGAATGTGAGGGAGGTAGTAAAGGATAAAGGAGGTCTAATATATGGTGACAGGGTGGTAAAAACACAAAGCCATATACAGACATATTATAGAATTATACACTTAAAGCCTATGTAATTTTATTAACCAATGTCACCCCAATAAATTTAATACAAATATTTAAAAAGAAACAGTAAGGGAAAAAAGAGGTAACTGAAGGAAAAATTAAAAATCTGTCCTGAGGGTGAAGGGTCCAAATGGAACACTAGTGGCAAATAAACATACATACATCCAACAGAGTTCAATTATAGAACACTTTCACTGAACCTCTAAGTTTAGAACTGATGGAAAAAGCATCGAAAAGCCACTGTAAAAAGTTTTTGGAAAGGAATTTGCATATTGAAATTAACCTTTATGAAGATTTTCTTACATTTAAAAGACATATTTTGATGGAGATAGGGCTGTAAAGAAGCCCATCTAAGAGTCATGTATAAAGAGAGTCACATGAACTTTATTCATAATAGTCAATAACTTGAAAAACATCCAAATACCAATCAAAGGAAAAGAGATAAAGTATATTTTGGTATATTCATATATTGGAGCATTAGGTAGTAATAAAAAATATACCGAACTGCTACAACTTGAAACATCCCAAATGAATCTCACCGATGTGTGAGACATAAATCATGTCTTATTACATATAATTTGGTTTATATGAAGTTCAAGAAAAGGCAAAACTGATTATAAGAGAAGTCAAAATAGTGGTTTCCTTAGATAGGGAATGAGAGAATTGTCTGGAAAGGAACATGTAGGAAACATCTAAATGTAGGAAATATTTTGTATCTTCACTGAGGTAATGACTAAATGGATTTATACATATATAAAATGTATTGATCTGTATACTTAAGATCAATTGTTCTTTATTTATATTACATTGAATATGTTTTACTAAAACTGTTTTAAAAACTCATTGTTTTGGGAAAATAGATGGAAGCAAAGATAGAAGTAGTGAAATCAGTTAGGAGGCAATAGTCATATCCAGAACAGATATGATGGTAATTTTTTGCTAATAGTAAAAAGTTGAAGATAAAGGGGAATGAAAAATTTAATAAATAATTTACATATAGAATCAATAGGAGCTGATGATTTGGATATTAAATGGGAAGGGAGGATGACAAAATTCAAGTTTCTATGAATACCTGGGTGAAATTTATAGAAATAGTGATGTTTGAGATATGAAAAGTAGGGCAGGGTAAGAAGGATCTCAGGAATACAGCATGAGCACCTGGATGGATGAGCTGGGAAATACCGGAGAACAAATATATGTAGGCAAGAGATGGAGGCAGGAAGGGTTTGATCATGCAGTCCATTTTGAATATGTTACATTTGATGTATTTCTGAGACAAGCAAGTAAATATGTCAGACAACTACTTGGGTACATGGGCCTGGATGCCTTGATAAAGTTGTAGATGGAGGATATACTAACACATAAAAAGTACTTATGGATAGATTTTTCTAGAAAAAGAAAAGTGTCCAAAGTTCTCTCTTTGGAGACTTAATATTGAAGAGTAAGGAAAAGAGAAGGAGGGTAAAAAAAAAGTCCCCTAAAAATACATGCCAGAGGATAGGAGAAAAACTAAAACTATGTGGCAAAACAGATGCCAAGAGTGAATTTTCAAAAGGACAGGCAGTAAATTGTGAAACATTTCAACAGCTCTTCTTTAGCATAAAGGGGCCCATTGGTTACCCTAGTGAGAAAAATTTCAGTGCTGTGATGGGAGCACCACCTGGATTGGAGTGGTAAGAAAGCAAAGGGAAATTAAGACAATACAGAAAGTGAATAGACAACTTTTCTTAAGGAACTGAGAGCCATGACTGGATAAAGCCATAACTTTACGACATAAGGAGTCAAGCAAACCAAACTCTTGACTCTTTTTTTTCTTTTGTATTACATCTCAAGTTGTGTCATAGTAGAGCGCATTTGAATTCTGGTGAAAATAATTGACTTGAGTAGAAAAGATACAAAAAAAGAGATGGTAATATTGGCTTTAACAAAACAAGAAAAAGAGCTATATATATTGGTGTGAAATTTTCTAGAAAAAGGACCATAAAATGTGTTGGCTAAATAATGATTTTTAGGTGTTATTCTACCTTGCAAAAGACAAAATATATAGAAAGTAGTATCTTCCATATAGTACTAGAAATGGGGGAACACTCACAGCATAAATTTTAATCTTTGATCTCATTATAAAGAAAGGATTATAAATTTGAAGTTTAATTTTCAGTTTCAATTTAAATGCATATCTGCTTTGCAACAAAAATATGTCATTTATTCCTTGAAGCTCAAATAATTTTCTGGACTTAAAAACTGACTAAAATAGAATAATAAATACTTATTATTTCTATGATCCCATAATTGCTAAAATTCACTATTTTACCTTTGACTGCCTGGTAACACTTCACTATTTTTAAAAGCTGAAAAAATCTGTAAATGGTTTAAATTAGTGCATATGTGTGAAGGCAGGCAAGAATTATTTGTAAACAATCATCATGTCCCAATTTTAAGAGAAAAACATATAACTAGATCATTTTCTTCTATACTTCCTATAGTTACTTTTTATTTATTTATTTTTCTACTGCTACCATGATCAGGTTTTTTGCCTCTGATCTCAAACTGGCTAAAATAAGGTAAACTTGAGGACAAAAAAAAAATTGAATTCATGGAAAATAGAGAAAATGAAAAATGTAAAAGCAATGGAAACAAAATTGTCTGTGCCAAATAGTCATCTTCGTATCTTATAGATGAAAATGGATATTTAAAGAACAACTTCTACATGAGAAAACCTGATATGCATAACTTGCTGCAATGCAGCGATCTTTTACTGCCCAGTGGACAAATCTCTTTTCTGATTATTCTTTGGAAATGAAATGTATTGTTTTTGTTTTATATTGATATGTTCCTTTTTTGACTTTATCATTTATACAAGTAGTTACTAGTCCAGTAATGTTCACCTGGTGTGCTGCAACAATTTTTTAAAAATGCGGTACTTAACAGTTTAGTCAGAGGTACTGATCTCTTTTTCTTTAGATTGTCAAGTAAATGACAGTAGCCAACACAATAATAGCTATCTGATGTGAATGTCCTGTCTTGAAGCATAAATACATAGGTCATATAATATTGTATCTTATTGATCACATCGCATAATGAGGTTGCATCTGATAAATTAATTCTTGGTCCCAGAAATCCTTTTATACAAGCGTAGGCACCTGACATTTTTTTAAAAACATCACTTTGGAGAAAAAGGGTAGGTAATAACCACTATTTTTGGTAATTCAATCAAAATTACACCTATTCTTTTGTTAGATTGGCAAAAAGAACATGTATATGTATATCCATATATATATACATATATGCAGAATTTCAGTAATTAGTATATATGTGCCATCAGATGAAAAAGGAAAATTATTGTACTAGGACAACAGGAACTATCTGAGAGTATTGGAGAAAGTGTTCAGTACATTTTACTCAGAGCCTCCAATGAATTTATTTGCTTCTTCAGGTGTCCACAATGTGGCATTCACCCTGGAAACAAACCATTCAAATGGCATATTTATTTAAACAAAGGGTAATTCTGTGCTTTAGACCAATTTGAGTGGCCCTGTGATGTTTTAATCACCTCATATCCACCCTGCTGGTAAGAAAGGGATTCTCACCATAGCATCCTGGAGGTGGCTGACCACAGCACATCTAACACTGGACAGATGAGATGACCAGCATTCATTACTCACATCTACTCACAGCCTCAGGGAAGGGGACCCACATGCAGTGCAGGGTCACACAGAGGCTGCACTCTGAAACTGAGAAAAGGACCAGAGCAAATGGGAGGTGGTCTTTGCAGTGTCAGGAGGGTGAGGTGTCCTGGTTCCCTTGGGAGTATGTGAGTACCTTGTTTGAAGGATTCCATGTCTGTCTGGGTAATGAAACCTGATACACAGAGATAACAGGGCCTGTGACTGGTCCCCTTGATAAAGGAAGGTAGTTTGCATAGAGGACTTTATCCACAAAAGAAGAATGGCAGAAGTTGAGGCCACTTAAGACTATCTCAATTTCACCAGATGTCAGGGCAGCACATAATATTGGGCCTTAATTTTAGGCCTTACCCTACATAGGACAACATGAAACAACAAGTAAAGGCCAGGAATATGAAGGAATCATATACAGTAGTTGAGAGTCCAGCTGGGAGATCCAGACTCATACATTTGATGGTGAATAGTCCTGCATGTATGGCTGATGTCTTTATTAAAAGAGTTGAACCAAATTATAATATCCAAATGATGAAGATTTTCCCTTTCCCATCATAACAGACAGCATCATTATGCTTGCACAGGGATTCCCCAAAGAAAATAAGTTGCCTAAAAGTCCAACTAAACCTTTTATTTTCAGTAGATTGTTTTATATGGGTTGTGATGAGTATTTTTGTGGCTATGCTTCATTTTATGTTGAAATTTCCGCTCTTTTTTTCAAATGATAAATTATTTCTTTAGGGTAGTTGGTAAGATTTTATTAGCCAAGTACATGAAATTAACGTACATTCCAACTGCATTTACCTCCACTACATGGAATGGCCAGGTCTTTCTAGGAAACCTTAGCATCATCCCAGCTCGGTACCTCTAAAATCATTTGGTTAGTAAGTAATTAGGTGTTTATCAGATTCTTTCCAAAAGGGCATGAGACAGTTATCTGACACAATTATCTTTGAAAATTGAATCCCCCATTTCTGTGCCTGCTGAGGACATTCAAAGGAACAGTGATTGGTTTAAAGCTAAGTGCCTTTCAAAAACCCTTGCCTTCTAGAATGCATGCAACACAATTCCCAGTCACAGAATTTTTCTCCCATCTTTCATGCACAGTCTTTTGTGTGTGAATCTTATTGTAAGTCCTTTGTGTGTGCTGACATGTTAAAACTACTTTAGGCATGCTTTTCTGCTACTTCATTAATATCTATCATACTGTAGCATCACTAATACCTAAAATTTTAATGCTTGCTCCTTCTATCCCGTCTCTGTTGCTGTAGCTTCATAAAATAACTCAACGCAAGTGAAGGCAATTGCTGGGATTGACTAGCTCTATGTTCATTTTGGATAATTATATTTCTAGAACCATTTGCTCTTAAGCAATATAAAATTTTGCAGCTCATTTAAGTATTAATGTGCAAACTACTTATAGCTTGGAAATTAATATAGAGCTTTATTATGAATAGCTATAAAAACATAGTTATTTAGACACTACAACAATAAATCAAACCCAAAGTAATAGATTTTAATTTAAATGTCATATTCATTTAAAGATGATGCTGTGACTTATCTCCCGAAAGAATTGAACCAATTTTAGGTTTCCTTATTTATTCAAGGCAGTATGTTTGGAATTCATTTGTTTAGAAAATAAAAGCAAATAACAATGAAATCTGAGTATATTTTCTTCTGCTTAATATTGGTAAGTTTAATGTTTCCGTAAGTATTCTGTCTTTAACTACCACAATCTCTTGCTTAATGTAATGGCAATCTTCGTAGACATACGGACTTAATGAATATGACAGCTTCTGTGTTTGTACTTCCATCTCCTCTGCAAGTATATTAGTTCAGATGCATATCACTATGTTCATATTATCATGGTCTTTAATCCATTCATTAATTCAACAAATATCCAGTATTTACTCCATGGCAGACACGGTGCTAGAATTATAGAATATCACAGTAGTGACCTCTGCACCTTCATGGAATACAGGCTTTTCCACTTCATGTCTGTGATTCACAGTTTTTATCCCAGACACTACTTATTCAATTCATTCTTTTACTTAAGCATCTTTTCTGTACACAGAGACCTTAACATTCTGGCCTTCTAATTTATCAGCTTCCTCTCCAATCACATATATGCCACCTGAAATCTCATCCAAAAAAGCCATTGCTTGTTCTTCAATCAGACTCTTCCTCTATGCCTTGGCTCAGTGGTACTGTCATTTAGAACTCCTCTCCAGGGCTAAACTCTGAGCTTGATCAACAATTGCTCTTCCTTCAAGATCCATCTGAAATGGTAAGTCCTGTAATGAATATTTCCCAATGGGCCCAGAGGCCTGGTTACTATTTTCTCTCTGTGATCTCATAGAATAGCATTCTATTTAACTGTATAGAAATTACCCCCTTGTTTAATTTACCTGAATCTGCTTCCCATTGCCAAACTCTAAGTTCTTGCTGGGTATGGAATGCAGCCTATTAATTTTAATCTTAGGATGGTACACAACAGATTCTCAAAGAAATATTATTAAATAAGTAAAGTGTAGACACACAAGTATGGTCATTTTAACATACTTTCAGTGTATTTGTGTTTTGGTTTTGGAGAAAATAATCTAATACTAACACCATATTTATTATTTTTTTTTTGCCTCTTCAGATGTTTGTATGTATTGAAGCTTAAAAGTAGCACAGCTTGAATTTTCACCTTTAACTTGCAGTGTAGTTGGCTTTATTTGAAGCCTTGGTTTCTAAAGCGAAAAGCTACCAGACATTCCTTTTCAATTAGATTAAACGAAGAAGGGCGTGATCACAGCAGCACTCTTTGAAAGTTGAAGATGTTCAGTAGACAACTAACTTCACTTGCTATCCAATTGGTTTGTGGTTAACTTCAGGAATTACCAGCAGAACATGTTTGCTAAATTAGCTGTTGAGTTTCTTCTGTTTTCTCTAATTCTGTGCATTCTCACTCTCTCCACTGTCTCCCACTCTACATTTCGCCCTCTAAACACAAATGTCAGGGCAGATCAACTTCATCTGTAATCTGTAACTTTCCTTTGACCAATCTAATACCCAGACAATTTCCTGTATTTTTGTTATCAGTGCTAAGATAAATCTAACTTATCGGAGCAATATTTATTTGTAGAATAGTGAGGCTATTAATGTTTATTTCCAGGTTGCCTTACTTGAAAGATGACATTTTCCAGAAAAATATGTCTGCAACTGGATTCACTTTCAGCTAGGATGGCCAAGCATCATGTGTCCCACTAATTTCCATCAAAAAGATGAAATGAAAAATATGATTGAAGGTGAAGTGAGCATAGAATTGATCTGACGGTGCTAGTGTGAGCAACTGCATTTTAGAAATGGCTTTTGTTTGAAAATTACTTTTTTTTTTTTGCCTCTGTGTACATGAGTATACTTTTAAGAAACCATCCTTACTAATTTGGACACCTATTTTGAAAAGAACACCTGAGATAGACAGTTTTAATTTTAGCCAAAATATAAGAAAAAGGAAAAAATTCTGGTGAAGTTTTCTTTGTAATTAAACCTTTATATTCTATATTTTTACATGTAGAACTCCTTTGTACTAAATCATCTTTTTAAAAATTTCTTTATTATTAATACAATTCCTCTAATGTATGAATACAGTCTTTTGTTTTTAACAAGCCTGAACACTAGGTTGCCTGAGGCAATCCTATAATTAAAGTGAAAAGAAGATAAAATCTCCATTTTGCTGTCTTTACCCTTGCCTTTATATTAGCAGTGCTAATGAACTTCACTGTGTTTTGGGTGAAAAACTTGATTTGAACTCTGCTGCATTTACTGTTGTGCTTTTTTCCTACCTCTCCCTGTAAGGATTTGTGCAGTTTAACTTGCCATTGATACTCTAATGGTTATGGTAGCTACAGTAAAGTAGCTGGTTCTCATCTTCATCATGCCCCATGGATAAAACATGGTGTTTACTTTTGTACATAACTGCATTTCCATTATTTTGATAACATGCTCTAGTCAGTGGTTGACAACTGTCATTGATTTTAAATTCTAATCTTGAAATGCATACATGAATACTTGGAATGCACTGTATTAAAGTATCTGATCCAAAAGTCACGCCAGCATAGCTTTAAGCCACCGATAAAGCACCAGTTCCAGCGTGCTGAAAGGAGACCAAATGTTAAGCAGAACTTTTGGTGATCATTAATTTGACCCCCTTCAGGCTGCTAATACCACTTCATTTGAAGATGTCAATCAGTGTTTTGAATACCCTATTTGCATTGTTCTAAGAACCATCTAATGTTTCTGATTCTCATTTGGTAGCAATAAAATAGTTTGCTCTTTTGTTTTGATAATTATCCTAAAATTGTAATATAGTAACATCTTTAGAACACACAATAGGATTAGTGAGGTTCATTTTCGCTAGTTGGCATTGTGTCTTTTAATGTTTTCTTATTTTAAAAATATTGATAATCAAGTCCACTACTGTGTCTTTAAACACTCTAATCAGTGAAATGTCCAGAGCAATCAAACTTTCAAAATGTGTGCAAGCCTTAGGAACACAGCAAACCGCAGCATAAACAATAGCTGTATGTGATACAATGCTTACTGTCTCAGTCTGTTTGGGCTGCTATAACCATATACCTTAGACTAGGTGACTTGTAAACAGCAGACCCTTATCTCACAGTTCTGGAGGCAGAGAAGTGGGCCAACTTAATCCTTTTTATTTTTGTTGCTCATATATAATAAATTATCTACTGTTCTGACATGAAGAAAGCGATTTGTTTCATATCAATTTGAATCTTCACTGCATGGCACAGAGCTCTCCATATATTAACCATTTGAAGTATGTATTGATTGTTTAATTATAGCTCCCTCATAAAACCTAATTTTGGATTCTTAATTTTTTAAAAAGAAGTTCCAGAATATCTAAAGACTGATTTGAATAGAGACGTTTAACTTTGATGATTTTGTTTTTTTTCTTTAAGGGTTCTGTTTGAGTAGACCACAGTTCAGTCTATCTCACTACTGTAAAGAGGGAAAATATCTTCTCATTCATATGCGCATTGCTGACTCATTAGTCTGTTATATACAAAATCCAAAATGTGCCTGGCCTTTGCGGGATGTTGGTATCACAGAGACAGGTTTTAGGCACAGCTGTTATTCCACTCACCACTGTTGTTTCTTTTCTTCTTAGACTAGAACTAAGATAATCAAGAGTTGTTGATTTTGTTGAACATTTTCAACTGTCCTAACTTTTGAGCAATTCGATGATAATCAGTGAAAAACTAAGCTGAAAAAGCTGAAAAGTCTGAGAAAACAAGACTTTAAAAATATTTTTGGTTTTCATAAACACTTTTTCTTTTCAATTGGAAAAAAAAAGGAATCATGGTGTAGCTTAAAGAAGAATACGTTTCAGCTACTGACAAGGAAAACTTTAGTAAATACAGTTTTTGTCCTTGCAAATATTGGAGGAAGAGAAAGAGAAAGCTATGCTGAAGGGTTTGAGAGGAACCTGGGAAGAGCCATCATGACTCAGTAGCAAACTTAGGACATGTTTGTGTTCGTTTAAGTAAGACAAAATGTTTACCTGTAGAAATGTTTATGTGAACACTTCGTTCAATGAAGTCAAAAATTAATTTATTAAGGAACTCCTTTACTTTCCAAAAAAAATTAGTAATCAGAGAGCACTATTTTCCTGAAATATAGTATTTTTGAAAATAATTTGAGACAATTATCCTCCTAAAAGCAGGGGATAGACTAGCTTATTTTTATATTTATTATGAATTATATTATTAGTTGAAAATGTGCATTACCAACACATGCATTAGTAACCTATACACATGCACAGCATATGTATAAAGCATATTAGCTTTTAATAACAAGGCCCTAGGGAAAGCACTGATATCTTGTTTGGGATGGAAGTTATTTGGATCTAGGTGTTTGTCAAATTTGAACCATATATTTTAAATGGTTTTATTTTATCCTATATAAATTTCATCTTAAGAAGGTTCATTAACAGCCCTGGCTGGTGAAGCTCAGTGGACTGAGTACCAGCCTGCAAACCAAAGGATTGTAGGTTTTCTTCCCTGTCAGGGAAAATGCCTGGGTTTTGAGCCAGGTACCTGTTGGGGGCATGCAAGAGGCAGCCATACAATGAGGTTTCTCTCCCTTCCTTTCTCCCTCCCTTCCCCTCTCTCTAAAAATAAAATAAATTTAAAAAATCTTTAAAAAAGCAGGATAGGATTTAAAAAATTCATTAACATAAATCAAAACCCTTAATGTCTTGCAAGTTAAACCTAAAACAGACAGTACCCAAAAGTAAAGCAACATGTAAAGAAAAACCCAAGACTAGTTCCATTATCACCCTGGAGGAACCTCATTGGATGCTTTTGGAAGCTGGTGTTATGATGATGTTAATATTGGGTGATAGAGCAGACATTCTTATAATCACTCCATGCATATTATCTCTCCCAATGATGTGGTTATTATTATTAGTCATTGTTTATATTTTAGAAAGATGAGGCTAAGAGAGCTTAAATTGCCTGAAGTCCAACAATATCTGAGTGCTGGGGCTGAGATTCACCCAAACAATTTGGTTTTACCATCAATGCTTCTTAAACTTGCACTGCTTTACTTCCATTCACTAATCATTCCCAAGTAAATTATATTTTAAAACATTTAACTAATTCTGTAGTCTTACAACCTAAATTTTACAATAGAAAGGAATATTGTAACATTTTTCTCTGTTCCCATATCCTTGTTAGGTTCTTTAATTCAGAACCATATGGATATACTAGGGGATATTTTTTAAAAATCACCTATTTATAAAGCAATGTTTATTTATTCTTACACGTTTAAACTTCAGTCATCTTCAAAGCACTTTCCATTTGATGCAATACACCTACTGAGACATTTTTGCTGCTGCTCAAAACAGTTTTTGAACTCATTGATTTTGATGCCTTTTATTGCTTACGTTGGTTTTTGTTTCACCTCTTCCACATTGGCAAGACATTTCCTTTTGAAGACTTTTCATCCACAGGGCGGGGGGGGGAGTTACTAGGGGTGAAATCAGGTGACTAGGGAGAGTGGGAAATGGGGGCCATGCTATTTTTTGTTAAAAACTGTTGAGCATGCAGTGCTGTATGGGCAGGTGCTCCCATGAATCACCTGTCATGAAGTGGGCAAATATATTAGTGTCTTCAAAAAAAAAAAAAAAAAAAAAATCAGCCCTGGCTGGTGTAGCTCAGTGGATTGAGCGCAGGTCTGCAAACCAAAGGATCATGGTTCAATTCCCAGTCAGGGCACATGCCTGGGTTGCGGGCCAATTCCCGGCAGGGGATAAATGAGAGGCAACCACACATTGATGTTTCTCTCCCTCTCTCCTTCCCTTCTCCTCTAAAGATAAATAAAATCTTTAGAAAAAATCATTGAAGCCAAATGCAGCCTGTAACAACAAAACCAGCTGATACAGATAGGTGCCTAGAACATTCTTCCAGTGGGGTAAGACTATACTACAATGGGTCCACCCTCCCAAAAATAATTCCAGGGTTTTGGGTCCACCCTCATACATTCTTTATACTTTGATAATGACACTGTATAGACACAGGTATGCAGAAATGTGTCCTTATGTTCACTGGGATTGTGGTTGGGGTTGTTGAATTCACTATACTATAATACTCAGAGAACATCTAAACTAGTGATATTGCCTTTTTCATTAAAATCAATTGTCCAATTTTTAATATGTCAGAAGGTGTGATTTAAAATGAAAGTTATTGTTTTCACTATTAATTTTATATCCTAGTTTGGGGTATTTTCATTTTCGGAAATGCCTCAGCAGATCAAAATTTTCAGTAGTATGATATACTATGTGCAAAGCCAATAAGGCAGCTGCCACTTCTGATTTGTGGGCTGTACCTTAAACTCATGTTACATTACTAGCTATTTAATGTGTAAATTCACAGAATTCTCCTTAGGTAATAAAAACTTACATGATGGAACTTCATATTAAAACATTATGGAAGTTTGAAAAAATATTCTCCTGTTTGTATAACTTGCAGTATTTCAACCAACTATAATAAATCCTTATACTTTCAATTTTATTTTGTGATCATAGCAACAATTTGAAAAGAAGAATGCACATGATTAATAATGGCCTTTAATTTCTCGATAGCTACCAGCTACTGATAAGCTATAAAGAAATGTTAATGAAACTATTAAAATATAATTAACCACAAATATGAAAGTCTCAGTTTCATAAATACACTTTAAGTATCATTTAACTTATATAATCATTCTGAGTTTTCAAGTAATAAGCAAATTACAAATGGCCTCTAAATTCATGCATGCCTTTGTTTACATCAAAAGGTAAAACAAAACTACTTATGCACATTTAAGGAATTAGAGGTCTAATGTTTATTCCAAAACAGGGACTCTGATGTCTAATGCACACAATAATCAAATATTAAGGTGAGGAGAAATATGAGAAAATCCCTAGGCAAGCAGAATCCAAGAAGAGAGGACAACTAATATATCTAAACCCAGTCAAGCAGAAATTACTAGGAGGCCATACATTTATACGTTTTCTCTGGAAGAATTAATAATCTATCACTGAGAAATGTGACTATGAGCCAAAACCTTCCATGGATAATCCTGAAGAGGAGCCTCTGGACAAATTAATAACTGCATAATTTGGATTGAAGAGTAGAATTCTTCATCCAGGTTTGCACTTATTTGAAATCTAATCTGCTTTCTACTCTTATTTGACACATAAAACAGCAGATGCATAAACAGTAGTGCCATTTATGGCTGATATGTTGGGATAAGGAAAGTTATGAAAGCATATTAGTCCCAAGATAAGGAAGACAGACAACAAAAATGAACTTTTAATAACCAAGAATATTTCTTTGGAGGCAATCTTCTAGCCCAGATAGCAGTTGCTTGTAGAATTTTTAAAAAGAAGACATAATCCTTGAATGTCTTAAGTAAGGTCAGAGTATTTTAGCTCTCTGGAGGGTGATAAAGCAGCTTTGCTAAAGGAAGACTTGGCAATTAACTCTGCAGTGGTTAAGTAATAAAGTAACAACAAATCAGCTCAAATAGACAAATTGGTGATAGATAAACCTACAGAATGGAATTGATCATCCTTTTACAAACTGGCACTCTTGAGTATCAGAGAAATGTGTGATAGAACTTTATTTTTCCCCAGCACAAATTGCATTTATATTGTGCTAGATGCATTTATATATTTTAAACTAAATGAATAAATGTCTTTCCACTTTGCATCTTCCAAAAGCAATGATTTGCCAAGTCCTGCAAAGTACAACTTGTGTAAAGTCACCTATCTGACTCCTTCCCTCACATCAGCCAACAGTTCCCGCTCCTTTGCCAATGTCCTTGGTAAACATTCATTATACATTTCTGCCCTATTATTTTGGCCTCTGTGCTGAATGTGCTCATAATTACTTTATACTTCCCATTCCCACCAGAGTTATCTTCTAAGTAATCTGGATGGTATCATCTATCACTAACCTCCTGTTAATGATAGTTACCTGTTTTGATATTAAATGTTAATTATATTAAATTATATTACCTCTTTTTATATTTTCAGGTTTATCATAATTATGTCCTGGAAAAAACTATCATCCAGCTAAGCAAATATGTAATACACACATATATATATTCAAAGATATATATGCATGTGTGTGTATATATATATTATATTGAATATTTGGTTATTTGACTTTTTTCATTCTGAAGAGTAATTTCTTCTCTTCTTGTGACATATTATCTTGTGTCTTAAGTGTCATTTCTTACATATGTTTGGTCAGTTCTCCCCTGCAGAACTGATCAGTCTATCACCTGCCTCTTCTTAGTCATCATCATCTCATCTGAAGCCACCTTGACTGAAAGTGTCTGCAAGGCACCGTCTTATGTTTCTTGGGTCATTCATGATTGACACAGAATGCCCTTTTCAGCATAGGAAATCTACAAAAGTTTTTGTTTAATTTGTTTATACATTGATTTAAATAAACTAGCCTCAAATTATTTACATACCTGAATGAAGAGAGAATATATTTTTGTCTTCTGCTGTATCCACAAAGTAACATACTGATTGGCTCATGAAAAGCCATCTGTAAATAGTTGTTTATTTAGTTAATGACTAACCATAGGATTTTCTAGGCCAGATGAGAGTGTTCCAACTAAATTGATGGGAAATCAAAACACCATGTTTTGGGACTATAAGATGCACCCCCGACATTTGGGAGGAAAGGGGGTGCATCTTATAGTACAAATGTAGCTTTACATTTACATTGGTGATTTTACCACATTTTTGCTTCAATTTTTTTTCCTGTTTTCCTCCTTTAAAACCTAGGTGCATCTTATGATCCAAAAAATATGGTATCTGGTGTTCCCTAAAGGGTAAAGAAAACTAAAGAATAATTTATTATTTATATCTTGAGTAAAAATTCACTTTCAAAATTAAGAAATACTACATGTGTTCAAAATATATATCCTAGAACATATTCTGTATAAGTTGTATTCATTTTAATCATTTATCTCTTTTATCATTTTGAAAAATGATATTCAGATGCATTTGAAGTATAATTTTCACAAAGAGTTAGTATTTTCCTTATCTCAACATAGCTAACCATTGAGAAAATAATTTTCTGATTTTTCTTCCCCCCTCCCAGATAAGACACACCTGCACCACTGGCTGGGTGTAATGCAAGGAAGGGATGAAGATGAAATGGAAACGTGCTCCTTTTCTGGTTGTAATATCACTCCTCAGCTTGTCAAAACGTCACCTGCTCCTGTCACAGCTTATTCCAGGTAAGTGCCATGCATTTGTTCCAGCAAACCTTGACCAGTATTTTGTCTTTGCTTTAAATTCACTTTTATGGCGTTTATTGTAAATCAAATTTGTTCATTTTCTTTGGAAATTGTAAGTCTGTGTGAATGCTTCCTTGAGCGTGTGTGCTGGTAAATTTCAGGGATCAGGTGTTATTAATTCCCTAGAGACACTGAGAAAATTCAGAAAAACTCACTGTTACTGAAACATTTCAAAAGTGATTATATTAACTAAGTGAATTACAGTGGTGGAAGAACAATTGCAGTAGGGATGAAATGTGTAACACAAAAAGAATAGCAACATCACAATGCATGTTAGAACCTTAGAAAAAGAATGCCAAAAAGGTGAAATTTTTAAAATGGAAATTTCTTTAGAGTAGTGACATGTTAATTAATAGGCTGAACAATATCAGAATAAAAATGCAAGGTGCTCTTATTGTTGCTGCCATAGTTACTATTGTTTTGGGGAAGTTAGAAGCCTGGTTCCTTTAAGTCATTATTTTGTTAATGGT
Source organism: Anoura caudifer (assembly GCA_004027475.1). Classification (NCBI taxonomy): domain Eukaryota; kingdom Metazoa; phylum Chordata; class Mammalia; order Chiroptera; family Phyllostomidae; genus Anoura; species Anoura caudifer. The sequence goes on along the minus strand of PVKU01004341.1, from coordinate 122,121 downwards.
GCATTGCTGTAAAAAGCTTTCCTTAAACTCTTTTGTAGGAAATTGCCTAAACCCAATTCTATGGTAATGGGGCATAGAAAATATATTGATATACTAATCAAAATATTGTTTCAACTGTTCCTCTTAGATAAAACTATGGGAACAAATTGTCATTATTTGGATGCATTTAATGAATCATAATTTAGCCAAGTTACTCATAAAAGAATGGCAAATGGTGTTTTGTTTAAACAAACTACAAGCCTGATTTTTATTTGTTTGTTTTGTTGTTACATTATTTTAATATTGAGCAACTAAGTAACTTACCATGTCTATCCACACACAAATCAGTATTCTCAAATAATCCAGAGGCTTTTTTTTTCTCTGCTGGGTTAAGATTGACAGTTTGACCTCATAGATGAGGTAGTTGTGAACAAGCAAATGGATTTATATTTATTTTTAAAAAAAGCAGTCTATCAGATAGAAGCATACAGAAAATGTAAAGCCTGTTGTAATGAACTGTATTTGGGTACTTTGTACGAATTAACACAAAAATACTTCAAGTTCTTAAATATAACCTGTTTCTACATTCTCTTCTTTTGACACAACTCTGTTGAGTATTGATGAAAATTAATGAATAAACAAAGTGTCATAAAATGACAATATGAAAATATGCCATGCTTAAGTATATGCAAAATACAAATTTAAATACACCTTCAATGCAAAATAATTCACTTTCTTTCAAATTGGCAAAGGGGCCATTTATATAAACTGTTTTGAAAAATATGACTATAGAAATAGATATAGGAACAGATATAGATATAGTTTAGGTGTTATTGTTAGCATTTAGATTTAAAATTTAGCACTTTAAGCTAACAATGCTCCAAGTCAACAAATTAATTTCATTATCTAATTATTGATCAGGTAATAAAATATCAAATGGTCAAGTGTGATTTGAATCATCTTTATTTATCTACATATCTGGAAGAAGGAATACATGCTAAATGCATATGGTGGGGGTGTATAAGGTTTATCTACAGATATAAAGTTACCATTTTATTCATAAGAACTAAAGGTAAGATTTATCCATGAAATATAAATTTGCCCTTTTTCAAGATAATTCAATTTAATTCTTGTTACATTTATCTATAGAATATAAAGTTACCCTTTTAATTCAATAAGGTATTGTATAATTTCAGAGAAGATAAATGAACTTCAACAATTAGGTCCAAAATTTGTCCAAACTCTACAGAAACTGTCTTACATGCATGCATTTTCAAAACTAAAGAAAACTTAAAATACATAAATTTATTGTTCAAGATTGTAAATTAGATTTGTTACAAAGGGAATCACTTGGTTAGCAAATAGTTTGAAATATATCATAAAGATTAGTAAATTTAGGGCCCATGACGAGGTAATACCTTAAAAAGAAATGAGTACTCCAAAATGAGATGTATAAAGTTAAGTGTCTTCCTTGATCAGGACACAGAGTTCAGGAATTATTTAAAGTAATTTACTTGTCAAAAGAAATGTGCTGTTAGCTTTCAAAAGGCACACCTGCAGAGTGCAAGTCATTTTCATAACTGCCTCCTCCATCTGGGAGCATTGGTGTCAGGCTGGGGAAATTAGGAAACCTACAAAAAGGAGTCATTAGCCTCAGAATCTTTTCTCCCTCATATGAATCTCAGAATGGCATGAGTTCCTGGTACTTCTTCTTGTTGTCGTTGTTTTAGCTTGATTATGTTCAAGAAAGTCCCAGGACTTGGACTGAGTTTAGTGCATAGCTCAGAGGAAGAGCAAAGACAAATGGGAAGATATAAATTCCAGTGACTTTACAAATACAGGTTGTCATTCAACCAATTTAGTTCCACTTTTTCCTGAATAAAATACTGTCCCTCATCAGAAATTTATTTCAAAAGTCATATGAATAAAAAAAATGTGCCTCCGGGGATAACATAAAGAGCAATAAAATAACCATCAAAAGTAGATTATTTTATTACCACAACAATAAAGAGGTTTTCAGTCAAGCTGTGAATTGGTTGCTTGGTGTAATTAAATATTATAACACTATTTTAATATAATGGTGGAATGGATTGATCTCCCAGCTCATGTTTTCTATTTCCTATTTAATGTCCCTATATAATAAATTTTCAAAACTGCTATTATGTTTTACAATATTGAATGTACATTGGTTGGTTGGTGTGCTATTGTGGTGACTAGAAATTACTTGTACGTTTTAAATCAAGAAGTGCTATTTTTGATAAACAGTAAATCAGTTTTAAGAGAAAAAGAATAAATAAGTAGATTGTAGGAATGTGTGGGCCTCTCCAATTATTTGGGTAGTTACCTTCATTACCTATAGATCCTATTAAAACCTTGCTGTTTAATAAAACCACTGCTAGACATCCCTCTTGTCGATTTACCTCATCCTTTATTCACATATAAAACACTCTTAACACATGACTGTGATTATCTCTTGAGGCATGCTGCATCCGGGCTGCGCCACATCTTTATTCAATCTCTGCTACAAAGGAATCTTACAGATACCTATCTTTACATTTTAAACATCCACCTCTGATTGCAGCAGATGTTAGGAAAACAAGGAAAGACAAATGTTAAATAATAGGTTTAAGCAATATGCATTTTGCAGACAGTGGATTGAATTGAAAATTTACAGAACATATATAGCTAAAAAATGTTGCCTTCAAAGTGTACATTGTAAGATTTTAATTGGAAGTATGTGGGGAGGGGGAACCACACAGGGTTATATTTCTATTTGAATAAATCTGACAACCCACTTCATAGTTAAACATGATTTATTTTTTCCTCTTTATTCTCTAAATGTGCAGCAGTGTTGTCCTTCATTAAAGATGCAGGTGCTGACAGGGTTATTTCCTTTGCCCTCCCTCATGTCAACAAGCCTTGAGTGTGAAATTGGTTGAAATGATTTACTGCTTACCCTCCCCACCTAGCCATCCACCACCACTCTGGTACTTTTCTGTTATTTCTAAAGGAGAGAAACTGCTAGGAGCTCAACTGTTATCTGTGTTTGAATTATCTAATGGTGAATCTAACATTTAAAAAATACTTCTTTATGTATAATTCTAGAAATATTAGGTATATACGTACAATCTACATGTATTCCCACTTTTTGTTTTTCCTTTTAGTTTCCACATGCCCTGAAGATTTTGAATAGATTTGAGAAATTCTTTCAGATTTTAAAAAAGTCTTTGTTATACTGCAAAAGATTAAAAGAGAATTTCTGAAATTGAAATGTGATAGAATCTTTAAGTTTCTTTTGGAATAGATCATTTAAGTAATAGTGTTGCAGTTTGCATCCCACAAAGTTTTTTATCCACAGGAGTGTTTTTCCTGTGATTATTTGTGATTAATTTCTATAGCATTGTAACCATGGGCAGTGATAAAGAAAAGGCATATTATTTAAAATTTATAGAGATTGCTTGTTCATAAACAGTTTGATTTCTTAACTGTACTCATTATTCAGAAATTAATCAGGTAATTTAAAAAATTTAATATGTCTTTTATATTAGAATATGAGGGGATGGCTGCAGGTGGGGGGAGCAGTGGGGGGCAAATGGAGACAACTGTACTTGAACAACAATTTGAAGAAAGAATATAAAATTTAAGGTTAACAGCATGTTAACATGTTTCTTAACTCTTGCAGTTACGCATTGATAGAAGTGCTTACTACTATAAACAAAGTGAATTTATATTACATGCCACTGTACAGTGCTGAGTGATATGGAATTCTTGACATGTTTTACATAGATTATTTTTTCAGAAACACTTGAGATGCTTATTAAAAATAAAGTTTCCATGGGCTCATACAGCATCACAGAGAGCTTAGGTTTGAAATCCAGGAAACTGAACTCTTACAACTGCCCCAAATCAACCTAATACACAGAAAATTTGAAAACCACTGATAAAATAAATACTTCAGTACATTCAAAATATTTTATTCTCTGGAGAAATATTTTCATGAGAAAAGGGTTAAAGTACTTGAAGATATCTGTTCTACATGTTGCGAGGTTTGGAAGGGCAAGATTTGAGGCCACTGCTGGTATATTTTGCTTGATTTTTGCTGATGTGCTTTGCTTTTTTTATCTCACAGTAATGTTTATAGATTTAAAAATATAATTGTTTACTTTGCATGCAGTGTATTAGTTCAGAACAAAAAGCCTTTGAACTAATAAATAGATCAGTAAAATATACGCAATTAAAAATAACGACATAATCTTTAGTTTTGCCATATGGGTACAATTGCCCCTGTACTTTATCCAAGACTTAATAAAGTGTTGACTCAAACATTAAGTGGTTGGGAATCTGTATCCAAATTAGGATAATGTGTCAATTATATAAATTTTCTGTAAAAAGAGTTTAAGAGCCAGCGTTACATTATGTCTAATGGGAGCCCTAGGTACTTTTCTGCCTCTGCAGATAACTTTCCTCCATGAAATAATCTTAAACCTTTTATTTTAAAGCTCTGTTGGCATTAACATTAGTATAATCTTTGATTGCCAAAGTTTTTTCTTTTTATTTTAAAATAAATTAAAATAATTCTAGGCCCCTAACAGTATCATTGGCCCACGTTGTGCCACTGTGCATATTAAGTCAGCTCTGTTAGAACCATGAAAGGACCAAGAATACATATATGGATTATGACTAAATATGGCACCCAAAAACAATATATATTACAAATAAAATATAACAAAAGCTTAGTCTTACACATTTTATAGGCCTTATGAAAGCTAAAAGAACACTATAAAATGAAATAAACAGATATTCCCCGAATGCTCCTTTTCATATTTTAATTTTAACCAAAATAATTTAAAAAATATCTATACCAAGTATGGAAGGAAAAAACTAAGGAAGAGGTGAAGGGAAAGAGGGAAGGATGGAGAGAAAAAGGAAAAAAATATTCAGAAAACATCTGGTATATCAAAATTCTATAGTGGAGAAAAGATGGCTTTTGGTTCAAATAGCTCTATGTTTGAACAGTATATCTCCTTTGCATTATTTGTGTCACCTTCATCAAAAACTTACTTTCTGCCCATGTGTCATTCAATCCCAAGAGAGAATGTCAGAGTTAGATTGTGTTGTTTCTGTTGTGTTGTTTAAAATAATTAAAGCACTTGGTACGGTGAGAGGATTCTACATATGAAAGTTCTTCCTAGCATTAGTAATAGTACTATTATCTATACCTAGTTGTTACTGGCCCATCCTGCACCGTATCATTGTCCTGGGGCAGTGACTAACTACTAGAGCCATTGAGAGAAAACAGGCATGGAGGTAAAAATGAGGTTCTGTGATGGATGCTGATAGGTGCCATTGCTGATAGGTGCCATTGCCAAATATCTATTAGACCCCAGTCAACAGCCTGAGAGGGTCATGAGAAACTTCACAGAATAGGCAAACAAGCTAAGAGTCTGTTAGGAAATTAACATTATTAAGTACCTACTGTGAGTTTTAGTTTGAGGAGTTCTATCTGGATGAAAGGGGTAAGTGGGAAAGAAAATCTCAGGGATACACCAAGAGACAGAACTATGATGGCTATTATAATAACCGTGATGGCCTGTTTAGCTTGGTAGAAAAGTGCATATTAAGGGATGTTTGGAGATGAGTCCAGAGGTAGATTTGAAGTTCAAATTTTGAGGAGCTCTTCATTCCAATCCTAAGAAGCTTTATATGTAAACTCTGGCCAGTAGGGAACCATTAGGAGGGACTAAGCAGGGGAGTAACCCAATAAGATTATATTTTAGAACTACAATTCAGTGGAAATGTGGTACATTGTTTCTTTCATTTGTAATTATTAATTCAACAAATATTTATATAACATCAACTGTTACATGATAGTGTTATAAGGCTGGAGAAGATAAAAAGAAGACAGTCATCTTTTTTCTCTCTCTGTAGAGAAAAATAATAAAACCTAATCAAACATCTAATATTTTCATTATATTAAATTATTATTATGAGAGAAGAGAGAAAAATTGAGGTCTTCTAAAGTATTAACACCTAAAAGAATAAGTGGTACATAGAAAGCATTCACTAATGTTTATTAATAAATGAATAAAATATTGAGAGGGACAGGCCACACAAATATATAGCAGAGGCCTCATTATAGAAGGGGAAACAAAAATGGGAAGAAACAGGTTTGAAAATGTAGATAAGATATAGAATCAGAAATACTAGGTAATGGTGGGAGTGAGAGAGAACGGAGAGAGAAGATTCACGAATGATCCCAAGATGCATTGTTGGATGGGCCAATGGAGGCATCATTAGTGGAAGGTGGCAAACATAGCATGACACACTATGATTTAATTTAATGAGCATGTATTGAGAGGTGACTCACAACATGTAATTATTTTAAAAGACAAAGTAGAAAATATGTAAGCATGATAATATACTTCTATTTGGTTTTAGAACTAGAATTTAGAACTAGTTTTTTGCTGGATGTAAGTTCAAAACAAATCATAATGCTATTTAAATGCACTATTTATATGTATATAACATATGCGTATACATGTATATGCATATATGAACATATGAATTGTTATATGTATGTCTATATTCATGCATTATTTGCTATTGACTCTTGGATGGATTATTAACACTAGTCAATTTTTTCTGGATAATTAACCAACTTAAAATTAGCACTGATAAGATTAATAATGCAACCAATCTATGAAGTAAATAGCTATTAAAATATATGATTTATTCTCTCAGTGTAATTGTGTTTCTCAGACTTTTCCCTCATATTCCTTTACTGACACAAATACATTTTTAAAATTATTTGATTATTGCATGTCACTTGATATTTTGATATGACCTTGGTTTACTTTTTTTTTACGTGTGCATTTGTTGGTGTTAAATAAGGTTGGAAATTCCATTGATAGAAGTGTCAAGTCTTGAAAGAGAACAAATACTTAAAGGAAAAATATACATTTCTTAATTTCTAGAGAACATCAGTCAGTTGAAGATGCAATCTTAATAACTAGAGAAATTGCCAGCTGTACTCAATTCCTTGGCTCTTTATTAGCCTTGGCCTACTAGTGTAAGGCTTTATCTAATTGTTTAAGTAGATGTAAGCAAACTAACCACTAACACCATCAGCTACAAGACACTCAGTGAAGAAACCCCTATTCTCTGTAGAGCCCAGGATCTTTCTGCTATGATGATATGGCCTTTGTCAGGCAAACGGTGTGAAAAATCCCATGTGCCACACTATCCACCTAATTAAGCCATCAGAATGCATTACAACAAACTGAGTGCCTCATATGGAATGGTCTAAGTAAATTTCGCTCCTCTATTGCTTGGTTAATAGAAAGAGGTGCTATTCTAGATTATGACTGATAGACGCTACATGGCGCAGCGGTTGTAATTGTGCCTGAGGTTAGAGAAAGCCTTTTGTAAAAAATTCCCTATTTGCCTGAGACACCATCATCATTTCATTCAACTGTTTTCCCCTAGATTTCCTGGTGAGCATTCATTTACTCTTTCTCTTAACTTGCAGCTTTCCTCTGTTCCTATGCCTGCGTCCTTTGTGGTACAAACAGTGCCTCTGCCATGTTTTTGTGGGAGAATTGCTTTGAAAATGATTTCTATTATTGATTCAATAGTTAATAAATAAATTGGTATTTTGGACTTTTAAAATGCAAATAATTTATAAATAGTTCAACATAAAAACTTTTTTGCATGTTGTGCTTTAAAATATAAAATCTGACTTCTCTCAAAAGGAATCTACTGTGAAATTTTGAAAGAAGACGTGACATTATATAAATGTACGTATTTGGATTATCACAAATTACATGTACAAATATATGTGTACACATATACATACCTAATACTTATATTTGCATGTACATATATGTATACATTTAAATATAGGTATATGCAAAAAAAGTAATTGTATTCATTATTCTGATTATTATTATAGGTCAGGATACATAGTCTGATGTAGAGGTTAATCAATACTTTTTATATTCTTAAAAGTAAGGTAAGATTATCATGACATAACAATTTTCCATCAATATTGATAGTCATTCTATAAATTACCAAGGTTCTAGGGTGATATATGAATGCAAATGAGTATTTTTGTTTGTGAATATAATTCTTTAGAAATATATTTTCTCACTTTTCTGTCAAAATGGTATTTCAACTTTATTTTAATGTTTACCCTGTAAAGATTAATAGTTTGCCATGGAATTCAGTTGAAGGTGTAAGAACAGCAAGTGTTATTTCCCTTTAATAATTTATAGCTGATTTCATGTTCTTTAAATAAACCGAGTATCACAAAATATAAGGTGACAGTGATTGCAGTAAGATGCACCCTTATGTATGGCTAAGAAAAAATATAACTACCAGTTAAGACATGAACAATGACTTAAGAACTGTTCTGTGCAATGCATTAGTCAGACCATCCCCTTAATGCTTTGAAGTTTCTTTCATTCCATTAGAAATAAACAAATTTTCTTTCATTTAGTTTGGTGGGTAAAAGCAATGATTTTGAAATTTATCAGGAGATAAACACCTTATTCTACCTGTGTGTTTTTCTTCAATATTTACTTTTGTTGCATAAAAAATATAGATCTGTAGCCATTCCTGCAAAAATAAATATTTCCTTCAATAATGTCAAATCTGTGCCTGAAATTTTGTTTCCAAGCCTTGAATAATAACAACTTCCTTTTACTTCCTTTTACTGACAACGGAATCATAGAGGACTCATAGAACACATTTTAAATGGCAATTAATCTCCACTTGTATATCCCCCATAGTGCACTTAACTCAACTGAAATGACAACAATATGAACAATTGTGACCAAGTAATCACAGTCACAACCGCATCAATGACAATTACATGGAAACTGCTGTCCAGCTGATAGGGATTGTGAGATGCTATCAGCATAAAAATGCAGAGCAGGAATATGGGGGATAAACTTCTTTGAATCAATGAAACATGATATGCAGAGGGAAAATGAGCCTTACATATTCCTTGGGTTCTTCAAACTCTTTCATGTAAAGGAACACCTATTCACTGGCAAGCAGCTCTTCTTTTTTTTTTTTTTAAACATGTTTTATTGTTGTTCAAGTACAGTTTTCTGCCTTTTTCCCCCACCCCTCCCCACCACCCAGGCCTCAACTCTTCTCAATAGATCATTATTTTAATGCCACACACTTGGCAAATATAAAGAAAAATATACAATAATATGGATACAAACATACTTACAGTTTATCCATTTAAATTAGACTATTTTTTTTCTTCCAGTTGGCAGTATCTTTTTCAGGTTTAGAAATCTGTCATCAGAAAACTAAGCCTGTTTACTTAGGATCTCACTACCATCAGGGTATTAGCAATTCCTAGCAGCATACACAGTGTGATATCAATACTGTATTTTTTACTATTTAGCATATGTTTTTTAACACAGATGTTTCTAGGTAGGAAAAAAAGTTGCTTGGGTAGATAGTGTCCTCATTCCACCAGTGTTTCCTAGATCCTAAGTAATGTCTATTCAATAGCAAGAACTGACTTTATAATTCTTTAGTTTCAAAAGAATACTAAAACTTAATTATGTAAGTAATCTAGAGGAGTGGTTGCTACATGTTTACGAATTAAATGATGGATATAACAAAAAATGGTTAATACTAATTAGAAGGTAATTTTACTCTCTAATCAACCTGTAACTAATGCATTGATATGTTCATTGAATCAATTTACCAAGGAAGTGAAACATTTCATTGAATCTGATTTTTGGAATACTTTTCTCATAACTATAGATTTATTGTATTTTTCTACCAGATAACTTTTACAGTTAAACTAAAATTCACTCTAGAAGAAACTGCCAGACTTTTCATGTACCATTTTGCCTTCCTACCAGCACTGAATGAAAGATCCCATAGACCCAGCATTTGATGCTGTCAGTATTTCGTATTTCAGCCATTCTAATAGTTGTGTAGTGACATCTCATTATTGTTTGAATATCAAATTCTCTAGAAACATATGATATGCAGCATCTTTTCATATGCTTATTCGCCATTTACACTTCTTTTTTGGTGAGGTGTTTGTTCAGATCTTTTACCCAGTTTTCGTGTTGGTTGCATTTTAAGACTTCTTTGTATACATTTGGATTTGAATCCTTAATCATATACATATTTTTTAAACATTTTCTTTCCATCTGTCACTTATCTATTCATTCTCTTTATATAGTGTCTTTTGCAGAGCAGAAATTTTTAATTTTAATAAAGTGCAAATTATCAACTTTTTAATGGATCATGTGTTTGATGTTGAATCTAAAAACTCATTACCCAACTGAGGTCACCTAGATTTTCTCCTAAGGTCTTTTAAATCTGTGACACCATCCTCATTATGTAAGAAACTTCAAATATTTATCATAATAGTCCCCTTGTAATGTCTTCAGTTTAAAGAAATAATATTGGACATAATTAATTCTGTAGCAATGATGTATGAAATCAGAATAAAATGCAAAATGGCAATATTAAATGATTTTTGTGTATGCCAATTAAATTAATATTCACTTTTCATGATATTGGAAATAATTGTCTAATCACAAAAGGACTTTGGGGGATCTTAAAATATTAAATGCAGCTGAATGCAGGATAAATAAATTAAAGCTGAAAAGGCAGAGCAGAGACAATTTATGTTAAAAAGAAAGATAGTTGTTTAAGAGACAAGTAATTTACCAAGGATAAGAGAACCAATTTAGAAGTGTTATTTGAGTGGATCAGATTCTTGTGGGTTAATTGTCTAATGTACCTCGGAAATGCACTTAAGCTACTTACACTCTTGGAAGGCCTGAAAGTTTAATTTTACTGATCACTATGTAAACAGTTTACTCAAGTTTCAACCATAAGGTTTAAAATTAATCTGTCATTCCCCTTTCCTACTATTTGTCAGTCTGTCTCTTTAAAGATGAGCTGCCATTTTTTTCTATTTTATTTGTGTAAGTTTTTCTCAAGTGCAATAGGAACCAGCCATTTCAGCATATTTATATATTTATATATTTCTTGCTCATGAGCAAGAAAATATTAATCAAAAGTATTAACTTTAGTGTTAAATTTACTTGGATTCTTCATGAGATATATGAACATGTAAACTCTGGTAAACTCATGCAAGGTTTTTTTGGTTGTTTTTGTTTAGTTTAGTTTTTGGGGGGTTTGGTGTGTCTGCTTGTTTTGTTGTTTGTTTTTTTAAGGAGGCAATATTTACCTTGTGTTGTGTTTGTGAAAATTTCATAAAAACTGTCAAGTATCTAATATAATTACCTCATCTATAGGAGGCACTCAATAAATAGTAGCCACTATTATTTGAAAAACATGGTATTGCATAAGTAGATAAGTGAGAGGTTTTCAGGTAGTTTTGAGCCCGGATGATGATGTCCATGACAGAAAGCAAGAATGTTTGGAAAGAGAGTTGGTCCAGATTCATTGAGGAGTTAGAAAACACCATGGCATGAAAATTGTGGGTTTCAATGTGGATAATAGATGTGGGAATAGTTACATTTTCAGAATGGTGATTTTTATGCAGTGCTTTGAACACCTCTCTGATGTCCCCACAGACTATTCCATGTGTAATGTCCAGGGGTGTCCAACCTCTTGACGTCTCTTTGCTACGCGGTAAGAAGAGTTGTCTTGGGCCACACGTTAAATATATTATGACACATAATCACACAAAAATCTTATAATGTTTGAGTAAATTTACAATTTTGTGTTGGGCCACCTTCACAGCCATCCCAGGCTGCATGGAGCCCACAGGCCACAGGTTGGATACCACTCATAGACACAGTATTTTGTGAGCAGAAATAATGAATCGGTATAGAGATGTTATAATTTGTTATGACAACAATGTGATACAACTTCACTACAACCAAAGCCAAAGAAAGGAAGGCAAATTTAACAGACTATGTAAGCATGTGCTTTGTAAATATATAAGAATGTAAGTCATAACTGTTAGTTCTCAAACAATAACACACTTTAGGGCAAACAAAGGATATATGTGATAATTGTGAATGTTTTAATTTTTTATTTTTAATTCCTGCTTGAGGATATGTTGATTGATTAATTGATTGAGAGAGCAATAGAGAGAGAAACATTGATCTGAAAGAGAAACATCAATTGATTGTCTCCTATGCATTCCCAGCTGGGGATCAAACCCTCAACCTAGTATATGCCCTGAACAGGAATCGAACCCACAAACTTGGAGCACAAGTTAACACTCCAACCAACTGAACCACCCAGCCAGAGCTGTGAATAACTCAATAGATACTAGGAAAAATATGTAGACTAGAGTGATTTGTTATAATAATTACTGGGTTGTTTAGCATGCATATTTTAAAGCTCTCAATTATGTCACAAAAATTCTAATTTTTGAAAGCATACCATGAAGCAATGAAAGATGCCTTCAGCTCAATATTTATATTCTTGGGTGCCTTGGTTATAGGACTTTCTTATTTTTGTACTGTTTTAATGAAATACTTTACAGCAAGAAAATTATAGTTTCACATCTCTTGTTTATTTGCATTTCCTTTAAAAATAACAAAATATATATAGATTACAGGCAATACTTGAAAATCACTATTCTAAAGAAACTAGGGAAGCAAATAATGAAACATTAAAATATTGACTAGAATTGGACAAGGCAGTTTTGTTGGTCGCTGCCTAGTAAGTAAATGGTTTATCTTTTCTGGTTTTCGATGTGCACTCATTTATGTGTTAGTTTAGTCCATTTTTAGTTTTGGTGAAGTTTAATTATTGAAATAAAGCTTGAGTCACTCTTATGCTATATCATAGTATATTTTGATTTGAACAGATGAACTATAAAAGTAACTCTAACAAGAACGGCATTTTTGCAATTAAATTTATTGTGTGGTAGACATTGGTAGGCTAACTTGATAAAAAAGGCACAGATCCATTAATCTCAAATAAAATAGAATGAAACACAATACACTATTAGAGGATCTTTGATGTATATATGCAGTCTGATTAAAGTTGATAATAAAAAGGAAAAGTAAAGATGGCTACAATACTTGTTTGATAGGTAAAATTGTCAATTAAATTTTTATGACAATATTAGTTATAAGAATTAGATAAATTAATAGTGTCTTTTAACTGAATGACTGCTAAGAACAAGAATAAAATGGAAATTTAAGGTAAAAGTATTAACATGGATGAGAACACTTAGTTAAAATTACTAAAGCCATCAAATTTCAATAAATACTGAAAAAAGGTGCTGTTCACAAAATAAAAAAGAGATCTATAGTAACACATACAAGCAGAATTCATCTAAATGTATGAATCAATTGGAAAAAAGAAAAGTAAAAAGTCTTCTCAGTTACACACTTCTTTTAGTGCAGAAAATATGTGGACTCAGTGGAAACAAGTGACCAAGTTTCCCTGGATAATTCCATTTTGTGCCTATTGTTCTTGCCTAATGTGTGTGTGTGTGTGTGTATGTGTGTGTGTACACAGCTAGATGCAGCCTCTCACAACAATGCCAGATGGTACACTGATACAGATGGGTTCTTAAAACACTCACCTCATGGGGGAAGCCTATACAACAAGGAGCCCACCTACCAAAAGATAATTCAGGTGCTTTGGGGCCCTCCTTGTGTGTGTGTATGTGTGTGTACACACACACACATACACACACACATATAATATATATATGCATTCATTTACAAATATATGTGCAATATTTATTATAGATATATTATATAAACACACATATATATTACATTAAATATATTCATTATAGGTTAACCAAACAAAGCCAAATTCCGCAGAATATTCAGACAGTGTGTTATTCTTCATCTGGTCTTTGTTCAGTAAAATTTACTATGATACGTGTTAACTTATTATATCTTGGATTTTTCATTTATCAAAAGAGATATTTTGGCAATTATTTGTTGCTGGGAGATTTAAAGTAATTTTAATGAGGTGACTAACAGGTTATATAGGGGATTTGCAGAATCAAAAAGAAATATTTTTTTTAATTTTTTAAAATTATTTTACTGTTGTTCAAGTACAGTTGTTTGTATTTACTCCCCACTACTCCCCTCCCACCCCAGCCATCCCCAAATCCCTCCCTTGATTCAACCTTGCCTTGGTTGTGTCAATGTGACCTTTGTATTTGTTCCTGAAAACCCTTTCCCCCTTATACCCTCCAACCTCTCCTCTGGTTACTGTCAGATTGTTCTTAATTTCAATGTGTCTGGCTATAATATGTTTTCTTTTTGTTGTTGTTGATTAGGTTCCAGTTAAAGGTGAGATTATATGGTATTTGTCCTTCACCACCTAGCTTATTTCACTTAGCATAATGCTCTCAAGTTCCATCCATGCTGTCAGAAAGGGTAGGAAGTCCTTCATTCTCTCTGCTGCGTAGTATTCCATTGTGTAAATGTAGCATAGTTTTTTGATCTATTCACTTACTAGTGGGCACTTAGGTTGCCTCCACCACTTGGCTATTGTAAATTGTACTGCTATGAAAATTGAGGTGCATAGGTTATTTTGCACTGATGTTTCAGGGTTCTTAGGATATAATCCCAGCAGTGGAATTGTTGGGTCAAAAGGCAGTTCCACTTTTAGTTTTCTGAGGAAGTTCCATGCTGTTTTCCACAGTGGCTGCTCCAGTCTGCAGTCCCACCAACAGTGCACTAAGGTTCCCTTTTCTTCGCATCCTCTCCAACACTTGTTGTTTGTTACTTTGTTTATGATGGCCATTCTGACCAGTGTGAAATTGTATCTCACTGTGGCTTTAATTTGCATCTCTCTGATGGCAAGTGATGCTAAGCATCTTTTCATGTTTTAGGACACCTGTATGTCCTCTTGGAGAAGTATCTGTTCTAGTCTTTTGCCCATTTTTTAATTGGGCTGCTTGTCTTCTTAGAGTGGAGTCATGTAAGTTCTTTATATATTTTTGAGATCAAACCTTTTTCCGAGGTATCATTGGCAAATATGTTTTCCCATATAGTTGGTTCTCTTTTCAATTTAATGATGTTTTCTTTAGCCATGCAGAAGATTTTTAATTTGATGAGGTCCCATTTGTTTATTCTTTCCTTTATGTCCCTTCCTTTAGGGGACATAATTGTGAAGATATTGCTGCATGGAATGTCTAGAGTTTCCTGACTATGTCTTCCTCTGGGACTTTTATGGTATCATGACTTATATTTAAGTCTTTTATCCACCTTGAACTTGTTTTTATGTATGATGTAAGTTGGTGGTCCAGTTTCATTTTTTTGCAAGTAGTTGTGTAGATTACCCAACACCATTTGTTGAAGAGGCTATTTTACTCCATTTTATGCTTCTTCCCCTTTTGTCAAATATTAATTGACCTTGGAGACTTGAGTTTATTTCTCAGCTCTCCTTTCTGTTCCATTGGTCTGTGTGTCTGTTCTTATGCCAGTACCAGACTGTTTTGATTACAGTGGCCTTGTAATACAGTTTGATATCAGATATTGTGATCATTCCTACTTTGTGCTTCTTTTTCAAAATTGCTGCAGCTATTCAAGTTCATGTATTGTTCCACATAAATTTCTGAAATGTTTGTTCTAAATTTGTGAAATATGTCATTGATACTTTAATAGGGATTGCACTGAATCTATAAATTGCTTTGGGTAGTATGGACATTTTAATGATGTTAATTCTTCCAATTCATGAACACAGTATATGTTTCCATTTGTTTATATGTTCCTTAATTTCTTTCTTCAGTGTTGTATAGTTTTCTGAATACAGGTCTTTTACTTCCTTGGTCAGATTTATTTCTAGGTACTTTATTTTTCTTGTTGCTATAGCAAATGGCATTTTTCCTGATTTCTGTTTCTGATATTTTCATTGTTGCTATACAAAAATGCCTTTGATTTCTCAATATTGACTTGTATCCCACTGTTTTGCCAAATTCACTTACTAGGTTGAGTAGTTTTTTGTGGAGTCTTTAGGGTTTTCTGTGTACACTATCATGTTATCTGCAAACAATAACAGTTTTGCTTCCTCCTTTACGATTTAGATGCCTTTTATTTCTTTCTCTTGTCTGATTGGTATGTCTAGGACTTCTAGTACTGTGTTGAATAAGTCATGAAAGCAGACATTCTTGTCTCATTCCTGATCTTAGTGGGAAAGTTTTAAGTTTTTTGCCCATTGAGTATGATGTTGGTTGTAGGCCTCTCATATGTTGCCCTAATTATATTGAGGAATGCTCCCTCCATTCACACTTTGCTGAGTGTTTTTATCATAAATGGGTGCTGTACCTTATCAAATGTTTTCTCCACATCTATTGATATGATCATGTGATTTTTGACTTGGCTTTTGTTTATGTGATGTATTTCATTTGTTGATTTGTGAATATTGTACCATCCTTGCATCCCTGGAATGAGTTCCACTTGATCATGGTGTATAATCTTTTTAACGTATTGCTGGATACAGTTTGCCAATATATTTTTGAGGATTTTAGCGACTATGTTCATGAGCAATATTGGCCTGAAGTTTTCTTTCTTTGTTATGTCTTTATCTGGTTTGGGGATTAGGATGATGCTGGCCTCATAAAAAGAGTTTGGGAGTCTTCCATCTTCTTGGATTTTTTGGAGTAGTCTGTCAAGGATAGGGTTTAGCTCTTCCTTAAATGCTTTGTAGAATTCCCCTGTGAAACCATTCGGTCCCAGACTTTTGTGTTGGGGTTTTTTGATTACTGCTTCAATTTCCTCTGCTGTTATTGGTCTGTTCAGGCTTTCTGCTTCTTCATCATTGAGTTTTGGAAGATTATATTTTTCTAGAAATTATCCATTTCACTTAGGTTTTCAAATTTCTTGGCATATAGTTCTTCATAGTAATTTCTTACAATCCTTTGTATTTCTGTGGTATCAGATGTAATCTCTCCTCTTTCATTTCTGATTGTGTTTGTTGGGGTCCTCTCTCTTTTTTCCTTGATAAGTCTGCTTAAAGGCTTGTTGATTTTATTTTTATTTTCAAAAAACCAGCTCCTGGATTTATTGGTTCTTAAAATTGTCCTTTTAGTCTCTATGTAGTTTAATTCTGCTCTGATCTCGGTTATTTCATCCCTTGTACTTGCTCTGGACTGTCTTTGTTGTTGTTCCTCCAGTTCTTGTAGGTGTAGGATTAGTCTGTTTATTTGAAATGTTTCTATCTTTTTTAGGTAGGCCTGTATTGCTATGAACTTCCCTCTTAGGACTGCCTTTGCTGCATCCCATAAGTTTTTTATTGTGTATGTTTATTTTTATTTTTTTCAAGAAATGTTTTGATTTCTTCCTTAATCTCATTATTGATCCATTCATTGTTTAAGAGCATGCTATTCAATCTCCATGAGTTTTGAGTGTTTTTGAGTTTTTTCCTTGATGTTGGTTTCTAGTTTCAGTCCCTTGTGGCCTGAGAAAATGCTTGATATTATTTCAGTTTTCTTGAATTTGTTGAGGTTTGCTTTGTGCCCTGTCATGTGGTCTATCTTTCAAAATGTTCCATGTGCATTTGAAAGCATGAGTATTTTGCTTGTTTGGAATGACAGGGTCTCTCTATATAAGTTAAGTCAATTTGATCTAGGGCATTTTTCTATGCCACAATATTTTTGTTGATATTCTGTTTGGAAGATCTATCCATTTTTGATAGTGGGGTGTTAAAATTCTTACTACAATTGTGTTGCTGTCAATATATTTCTTGAAGTCCTCCAAGATTTTCTTTATGTATTTGGGTGCTCTTATGTTAGGTGCATGTATGTTTACAATATTCTGTCTTATGGATAACACTCTGCTTGAGTGTTACTAACTGACCACCAGGACCTCTTTTTATGAACCTTTTTTTGAAGTCTATATTACCGGATATGAGTATTGCTATCCCAGCTAAAAGAAGTATTTTAAATAAAAGCTGAAAGATAAATCTGATTTGTTGTTTTTATAATTTGCCATGTTTTTAAACTAGCAATAATTTTACATTTATAACAATACATGACCATGGTATTTTCTATAAGAATATTTTCATGAGTAGTCTATCTTCTTTGTTATAGTGTTTAACCATTGGTAACTGAAGATACACTTTATAAACAAACTTAAACAAGTATTAATTTGTTAAATATAAATAAAAATGCAATGTATCTAGTTTGCTGTATCTTTAATATCTGGTTAATAAATGACACTGTTATCATCATTGGATACCATTAATTGAGCACTTGCTGTTTGCTCTTCTCACCACTAATTATTAATACATTCATTTCATGAAAACTCTTTGTGAAAGAAAATAATTTTTTACATTTAACAATTCACAGAGGCAAGATGTTAACCCACCTGGGATCATCTAACTCCAGTATGTCAGTCTATTCTGCCACCTCACTGTATGTAACGCAGAATGTTCCCAATTTTGTTTATATATCTGACTGAAGGTAGAAGAGAGCATGATCTACAAAGCATATTAGGAAAGTTGAAAGTTGAAAGCCTCCCTAGAAATACATCCATATCTTATATGTTTCAGGTTTAACCAAATTATCTGTTTGTGTTTTTCATTGTTTTAAAACCTTCTTTCATATTTCTAAGTTTTAGAATTTCTTGCATAGCTTGACAATGATAATTAAATTGAGAATACCATATATACATGCCATAAAATACTTTATGATTGTTTTAAGATTGAGTTTTATCATTTCAGAATGCCATGCTTTTTTCCCATTGATGACATGCAATAACTTACTTTGAAAAAGATCAGAATAATTTTAGCTAAAATTTATACATGGATAATAAATTTTATTAAGTACATTTTTATTACCTAATCATATATTTTCTCAGTCTTTTTAAAAATTAGTCATAGCAATTTAAGGCTATATATCATGCAACTATAACTAACATTTCTAGCATTATATGTCATGAATATTTAGTTCATTATTTATAATTATATGCACCAAATTAAGGTGTTTCACATAATTAGAAAAGGGTTGTGTTATGAATAAATTCAAATACTCATATAGTGACAGACAATATGATTTTTCAATGAATAGTGCATACTTAGTGTTTTTTAGTTATCAAATTATTTCAAATAAAGCTTTTTAATATTTAAAATGGTATTTGACATTTTATGTCATTTTCCATTTCATCAAAAATGACTTTAAAATGAAAGTAGCATGTTTCAGTTTACAATTTTACTTTTATTTTAAAATGTTTTTCATGAATTTCACCTACTTTTTTTCTTTGATCTGTAAACTTGTATTGAGTCATTTAAACTTTGGTAGCAATATAGAATACTCAAAAAAAAATATGTTAGAATTGGAAAGCCTAGAAAAAAGCTTTTTATAATTATCCAGAATATTCAATGAATAGTCTATCTGTAGATATCATAGTGTTGTTGACTTCCCAGAAGTTAAATAAACTTTCCTTCCCCACAGGGTTAATGGTTTGTCATATATCACATAGACATGTACATTCATTATAATTTAAAACAGTCTACTGTGTAATGAAGTAATTTAAACTTAAATTTGCACCTAATCAAACCATGTAGAGAGCATTTATATCACTTTATTTTCTGAATACTAAACAACATTCTTTAATTTTCACAAATGCAAAAGATAGCAATGTATTTTTAAACCAGCTGTTTCCTTTCTTTTTATATTTTTTAAACAACTTCTACTTTATAAATTTGCTAGTTGAATGTAGTGGGAATTTGTTAGCATCATTTTCCTTTTTTAGTTTAAATATGTATTTATCTTTTAAAAAAATTATAAACTTTTAACTTCTTATATGTGGTATCAAAGACTGGCAATATATTTATAGGATGATGACCTCCAAATACCTTATCACATGATTTTAGCTCAAAACTATATTTTATTTCAATATCTGATTTTTAGTAACTTGGGTTTCATCTGGAGCCCTAGATATGCAATAGAATTACTATTTGCCTTTGGAAGGTCACTGGTTTACAAGTTATTGCCTCCCATAAATTGATCTAACCTTCTGAATAATGGCTGGACATGCTGATGATCAATATTTTATTGCTTCTACATCTTAAAATACAACATGAATTACACTCAAAAGCATTATCTCCCAGGACAAACATAAAAATAATATACATGTGATATTGTCCCTCAGTTTGTAGTACTGTTTATGAAACAAGACTCTGTATGAGTGATTTTATTTCAGCACTATTATAATCCTCTTTAATTTATAGATGAAATGCCACTCTCATCACTCAGCCCTATTCAAAGCCAAAGAAGTAACTAATTTTGGTTTTATACTATAATAATCAAGTCAAATTTTTTAATCAAATTATTCTAAATATGAATTAACTTTCATGCATTTTTAAAGGATAGTGTGAATTACACATGTATTTTTAGAATAAAAGACAAACTAATACTAATAATTTATATTAAGGAATATCATAAATCAATATAAAATATAACTAAATTCACTCTAATTTTAGTACTATGTAATCATATTTTCTTAATTAGAATCAATGTGTGGTATATATTTTATGCATTTTCTTTTCTTTTTATTACCATGTTTAATGATTTTTCATGACTTTCATAGTATTTTATTTTTGTGAGTTTTTTCCTTGTTTTTCTTAGTTTCATACAAAAATACTCTGATCTGTCTTTGCTATAGTCTCTTGCCCATGCTTCACTTGTCAGTCAGTTTCAACATTTGCATCTTTGATGTGATTTGTGACCATCAATATTTGACAATCTGAGTGATGTGAGTGGTTCTAGTAATCCAGTTTATTAAAAAATGGAAACTTTCTTATTTGGGTGATTAACCATGATGTAAATTAACTGCAATTAGAAAATAGTTTTTATTTATTACAATCCTAATTCTATTATCTATAAGTTTTAACTAATTTTGCCATCACAGGCAAAAATATACATACACATACACACACACTTTTGTTATTCAGTTTCCTAGAAGAAATATGTAATTGCTTATCTGTTTAAAACTGAATCTAATTAGGTATTTATACACTTGAGGGGCATGCTTGCCATTATTTTTGATGGATTTCTTAACTTTCAGTTTATCTCAGAGATATCTGGTAAATCAAAGCTTTAGGTAGAACTATCTACATATGATTATTTAGGTGAGTTGGTCTTATTTTACTAATGTGTATGAGTTATTCTGTTGAATGCATTGATGTGTATGATTTTTCAGTTTTTATATGTTGATATATATGATTTTTAATTGAACTAAATTATTAAAGTGTGTTCATCATTGAACAAAGTATCACATATGTAGACATTAAAATCTGTATATTTAAATAGATCATACAGCAACTATGAAATCTGTGGATAATTAAGAAACTAATTTTTGAATGAAAGAAATATATGACTAAAGACTATAGTATAAATTGAGTTATTATCCTATGAGAATCTTAATGGTTTAATCACCATTTCAGCATAAGTATAAAAGACTATGAATAGTAAATTTATATGTGTTAGGTTGAGTTTTAGCCTTTCTCAATTCATGTTCATCCTTAGCATTAATAAATGTTTTCAACATGGCATTGGTTTCATTAGTTTAAGATAATATACCTTTAAATAAATTATCAGTAAAAGATAACAAAATACTATATGTTATTTGGGGCTTTAGTTAAACAAGTAGTCCAAACAAATTCAACTATCTGATTAAAACTCATGATGAAGACTGTATCCAACTGACTTAACATTTGTTTCTACTATCAAGATATCTAAGGGTGTGGGGAGTGCTGGGAGGCATATCTCATAGGTAAAGAATAGAAGAGTTTGCATTACCAAACACAGACTTATTGAGGGTAAATTAAAAATATAATGCTACATTAAAACTCAGAGCATAAAATACTACTGTAACATACTGATATTATACTCAAACATTTTACTTAAAAAATAATTCCATATTTGTGATTATTTAGAGTTTACTTTTGTAATGTGAGATGGCAAGTATTTTTCCCAAATAGATGATTTTGATAGGGAGTGTGCTACTTAATTATGGAAACTTTTTCCCCTCAGAACAAAGAGCATACAGGCATGAACATACAAATTTTTAAATATAACTTTAGGAGAATGAGACATTGCACTAAAGTTGATCCATGGACCCCATATATAAGCAATAATAAATTGGAGAAAAAGCAAGAGTCAAGATTAGAAAAAAATATTCAATAGAGAATAGAGGGAAAAAATTATGGATTAGTCAAGGCTGAAATTGAAGTTCAGGCATCAACAAACACCAAATCCAAATTTCTCACTTTCTAATTGTTTGAAGACTCAAACATGGATAGAGCTACTTTAGTCATGGTCCATTAAGATATTCAAATCAATTTCCCTTTTACCGCAACATAAGTGTACTGTCTACTTGGCCTCTACTTTGCTGATTGACAAGTAATTTTCCCTAGAAAATGATTTGTCTTTATGTTAATTTTTAGTGTGTGATTTATGGATTTTATTTTTTTCTATTCAACTAGAGATTGGCTGGTTTTCCTTTTAAAATAGTAGCAAAAATACTTGAATTGATTGAACTACTTTCCAGAGTATATCTACATTTGTAAATATAAAGATATCTAAAAATGTCTATAATTATTGCTGGTACTTCATGCTATAAGGCATCACCTTTAATGTTCACTGTGTCAAAACATGTACATTTAACAAAAGCTCTCATATTTCCATAACCTATGATAAAAGACATGAATAACTTAAGTTTTAAAACATATTTAAGTAGACTGGTATTGATAAAAATTACTATTTTCAAGGAGAAATATTTTAGCAAATTCTGATTTTAAAAAATTCTAATTGAAACACCTTGGAAGAAGGTGCAACAAATGCCTTCACCCTCACTTCTCAAAAAGTTGTAATAATTTATGTACTTGATGAAAATAATTTAAATCAAAACAGGACCAAAATAACACTTTAGTTAGTTAGTTAGTTTGTTTGTTTATTCATTTATTTATTGTTGTTCTATTATAGTTGTCCCAATTTTCCCCCATTGCACTCTCCCCAGCCCCACCCGCAGATCCCCTCCCCTCACTGTCAATCCCCACAAAGTTGTCCATGTACACAGGTGATTCATACATATTCTTTAATTAGGCCCTTCCCCTTCTTTCCCCCATTATCCTCCTCCTCCCTTCCCCCTGGTCACTGTCAATCTGTACCTTGTTTCCATGAATCTAGTTCTATTTTGCACTTTTGAAGGTTTTGTTTATTCTGTTCCTGTTATAAGTGAAATCTTATGGTATTCATCTTTTGCCACCTGACTTTTTTCACTTAGCATAATAACCTCCAGTTCCATCCATGCTGTCACAAACACTAGGGCTTCCTTCTTTCTTTGTGCTGTGTAATATCCCATTGTGTAAATGTCCCACAGTTTTTGATCTACTCATTTACACATGGGCACTTAGGCTGTTTTCAGCATTTAGCTACTGTAAATCTTGCTGCTATGAACATCGTGATCCATAGGTTCTTTTGAATTGGTGTTTCAGGATTCTTAGGGGATAATCCCAGCAGTGGAATTGCTGGCTCAAAACACAGTGCCACTTTTAGTTTTCTGAGGAAATTCCATACTGTTTTCCACAGTGGCTGCACGAATCTGCATTCCCACCAACAGTGTACTAGGGTTAAGACAAAGACACACAAAGAAAGAAAACTGCAGGCCAATATCACTGATGAACACAGACACTAAAATCCTCAACAAAATATAGACAAACTGCATCCAGCAGTAAATTAAAAAGATCATACACCATGATCAAGTGGGATTCATCCCAGGGATGCAAGGATGGTACAATATTCACAAGTTAATAAACATAACACATCACATAAACAAAAGCAAAGACAAAAATCACATGATCATATCGATAAATACAAAAAAGCTTTCCTTAGGTAGAGCACCCATTTATGATGAACACTCAGTAAAGTTTAAATAGAGGGAGCATTCCGCAACATAAAAAAGGCCATATACAAGACCTAAAGCCAACATCATACTTAACAGGCAAAAACTAAAAGCTTTCCCACTAAGATCAGGAATAAGACAAGGATGTCTGCTTTCATAACTCTACTCAAAATAGTATTGAAAATCCTAGCCACAGCAAACAGACAAGAAAAAGAAATAAAAGGCATCCAAATTGGAAAGGAGGAAGTAAACTGCCATTATTTACAGACGACATGATAATGTACATAGAAAACCCTATAGACTCTGTAGAAGACCATTCTGCGTGACATGGGCCCAGCTCACACTCGGAGATGCACAGGACCCATGCCCAGGGATAGGTTCTCCTGTGGGGAATCAGGCCTGCACTGTGCCTGGACTGCTGTGAGACTTGCTTTTGCTAAAACTCCTCACCCTGAATTGATATAGCAAGTGCTTACTGTAACTTCCTAAAATTCATGCTAAACCTTGCAAGGACAAGTGTAACTGATCCAACCACTTTTTCCTTCTCATTTGCAAATATCCTTCTTCTGTGATGTAATTAGCAGCATTGGCTCCTTTGTTGCCTGTAAAAGGTAACACCTAAAGTGAACCTGTGCATAGTAAATGAGGACCATCATGTAATGTGCTGGGAAACCCAAAAAAGGTCTGTCACAGTGAGGGCTGAGGCTTTTGCTCCCCTTGAGAGAAAGGCCATGCTGTTCCTTTTCCTCCACAGGACTCGGTAGTCCGTGTGAATGTGTCATGCCTCATCCACAATGGAGCACCCCACGAGCCAGGGTCTGCATCAAGTCTCTACCAAGAAACTAGTTGACTTAATAAGTGAATTTGGTAAAACAGCAGGATACAAGTCAATATTGAGAAATCAAAGGCATTTTTGTATAGCAACAATGAAAATATCAGAAACAGAAATCAGGAAAAATGCCATTTGCTATAGAAACAAGAAAAATGAAGTACCTAGGAATAAACCTAACCAAGGAGGTAAAAGACCTGTGTTCAGAAAACTACACAACACTGAAGAAAGAAATTAAGGATGTCACAAACAAATGGGAACATACACAGTGTTCATGGATTACAAGAATTAACATCATCAAAATGTCCATACTACCCAAAGCAATTTACAGATGCAATGCAATCCCTATTAAAATGCCAGTGATGTATTTCACAGATATAGGATAAAATTAATTAAATTAATATTAAAAAAAGGGGGCAGAAGTATAAAATGGAGTAAAAATAGCATCTTCAACAAATGGTGTTGGGAGGTCTGGCCAGCTACATGTGAAAAAACGAAACTTGAGCACCAACTTACACCATACATAAAAATAAACCCCAGATAGGTAAAAGACTTAAATATAAGTCATGACACCAATGAAGTCCTAGCGGAGAACATAGGCAGGAAAATCTCAAATATTCCATGCAGCAACATTTTGCTGATTTGTCCCCTAGAGCAAGGCACATAAAGGAAAGAATAAACATTTGGGACTTCATCAAAATAAAAAGCTTCTGCACAGCTAGAGAAGATATCAACAAAATGAAAAGAGAACCTACCATACAGGAAAATATATTTGCCAATGATACCTCAGATAAGAATTTGATCTCAAAAATATATGGACTCACAGGACTCCACTCCAAGGAGACAAACAATCCAATTTAAAAATTAGCAAAGGACCTGAACAGACACTTCTCCAAGGAGCACATACAGAGGGCCCAGAGACATATGAAAGAATGCTTTCAGCATCACTAGCCATCACAGAGATGCAAGTAAAAATCACAATGAAATACCACTTCGCCATTGAAAATGGCCATCATAAACAAATCAACCACAAGTGCTGGGGAGTCTGTGGATAAAACTGAATTTAAAAGCTAATACAAACAATCATTTATCTGCTTTCCTATTTATCTGCTTAAAATTTATTTCCAAATATACAGTTGTTAAGGCCTACCATGAAATACTTGATGCTATATCAATGGACTTATGTCAGAGTGGACAGTATTAAGATCTAAATGGAATGAATATAACTTATTAGATAGTATGTATCTTTTTAGATCCCTCCACAATGCAGGTGGTATTCCATTAATTCATTAATTCAGTTAATTTTTTGTAGTTTACACCAATTGCATGTTCAAGTTCACAGTTATCTACATGAATTAGTTTTGATTGCCATTCACATAAAAATAAATATTGTGGAGAGTATATAAATTCTTACATACCTCATGTTACCAACTTCAACTGAAATTTGTGTGTTAGCAATTTACTAGACTAATCCTTTTTTCATCATTACTAAAATTTACTGAAAAACTTGAAGGAAATGTATATTGGGTAATCATATGAATTCTTTCCCATGAGCTTTGCTTGCAATTAGAAACATGATTAAGACATTCTTTTTTCCATATACAAAACCAGCATTGCTTCTTTAATTTCCTTAACTATAATTTAGAAGCATGCCATGTTGATAGTTTACTAATTTATTAATACTTTATCAAATCCTTTATGTACATTTTTTAGGGAATTAGGCCTCATATAAAGCAGCACATTTCTTTCCCTGAGAAAGCAAAAAGAAAACATTCTTATCAAGGCATCATAATGCATGTCCTCTGAAATGGCATATTATAAATTCACTAAATATAACAAATCGTTTTGATAAAATTTTTGAAATTTCACAATTAAATCGACCAACCTTAAATATATAAGAGATCACCTTGGTGATAAATTTGTGTTTGACTTTGGCCTTCCATACTTTATTACATACTTTCCTTTGACTGAAAATTTCGGACAAATTTATGGTAGACATGACCTCTCAACTTTATTTATGAAACCAGTAGCAGAGCACAGCAGTAGATCACAGAATGACATATGATTACTGTTCCCTGAAGTAGGCACAGTATCATGCAGTGCAGTGAACCATGCTTGATGTTGAAAATCCATATGCTCTGGGCTACATTGTGGAGAGCCTTCATGGTTAGGTGGTAGATGGAAATTTGGTTGAACCATTTAACCACAAAAGCCTCGGAGTTCCACCAGAAGTGTGCTTTTGCATATGAAAAAAATGCAGAAATATTTTTTCAATTTTTCTTTTTCTAGTGGTGGTTCAACTTGAATTTTATAATTATATAGGATGCAACAGAAATAATGCCCTTTTTTATTACAAAACCTTTTATTACAAAATCATAAGCATGTACTTCTGTAACATAACAATATCACACTCAAACACACAATATAACATTTTAGGTGAAATGTTCCAATTAAAACTATAATTTATTGCATCCATATTATTACCATACCAACCACACTCAAGCAGGCATTACATCTGCCAGACCCCTACATATAATAACAATTTTCCACATAAATAAATGTTTTACTATGGAATTGAAGTGCTTACAAATTCATATTTGCTTTTCATTATTTTTTCACTATTTATAGATGGCTTTCCACTATATAATTTTATTTCAAAATTCAGTATTAATTTCCTATGGTCTATATTATGGAATAAATGCACATAAGGTAAATATTAATTTTGGAAATATTGTCATAATAAACCTGGTTCAATGTGTTATGCTTTTTATACATAAAAACTGAATATTTCAACTAATATTTATGGCAAGAAAGAGTATTAAATGTTACTAGATCACTTTAAGTTCTAGTTTATTGCAAAAATTAAACAAAAGCTTAATTCATATGTTTTACATGACATGAGATATTTTCATGCAAAGTGGTACAAATGTAGCTACCTAATAGACTGTACAATATATAATACAATTTTATAACAAGAACAAAATTTATTTTATTTTCTACAATGGATACTTTAGGTTTTATAATCAAGCTTCAAACTGCAAATTAAAATAATAATAATGTCTTTCTTTCTAATAGACTATTTTAACAAATTATTATTAATGATGATGGATATTATCTCCTCTACTAGTAATTTTCTATTTTTTGAGTCTATGCCAAGTATAGCTATTTTTTAAATAAAGATAGTAAAAAGCCATGTGGCATAAGTACATATCACCAAAATGACCTTCAATGACAAAAGAATATATTTCTAGTAACAAAGATATAAACTATAAACACTAAAGAAACAGGGAAACCATGGATGGACTTGACTTTCTGAGGTATTTCTGATTACATTACACCATTTATAATTAGAAGTTTGTCACTTTTTTTAGAGAAACTACTGTCTAATTGTCTCCATCATTTCCAGGAAACTTCATCCAAGGTGCCAATTTTATATTTTCAAGATCAGGATTTTGTGCTGCAAGTGGATGGGATCTACAATAAAACAAAATACAAAATACCAAAAGAAAAGGATATGAATCATGCGGGCACAATGCCTTTTGCTCGTAGATGATCACACTCTGACTCTAAGTATAGTAATTCACTCTACCATATATGTATCCCAGGGGCAATCCTCTGAAACAAGAGATACCACATACTGATGAAATAAATTGGACGCTGGGAATGCAATCTCAACCACTTTTCTAACACTGTTGTTGTTAAAGTGAATGTCTTCAAATATGTCAAAGCTTCTTTATTTATCACCAGTCTGCTTCAAATATTTGTATAAAAATAAGCTATTTGAAGTATATAAAAAGGGTAAAATCCACTGGAATTTTTTGTTTGTTTGGTCTGCTTTTTTTGAAATGAATACAACCTGGTTTTGGTAAGGAAACTTTGATGAAAATGTAGAAATGTTTAATTACCACATTGTATTGAAAAAAATTAGAAATTAACGTGGCAAGTTTAAAATAACCAGTTTAGTAATCTGGTAAAATATCATGTTGTTCTGCAAATAATATAGCATTCTGGTCACATATCATTATTCTTTGGTTGAACTGAGTCTTCATTGAGTATATGTATCCATGAACTTAAAAAAACATTTATCTAGTCATAAAGTTGTTGTCTTGGACACATTTCAACCTAAATATTACTTGTACATTAAGATAAAGTTGCAGTATCCTTTGACACATAATCTTTAAATGATCTATACATAGAAAGATAGTCAGTATTCATATCTTTATGTTTTCTACTGTGCTTTTTCTTGTGTGTGTATAGAGCTCTGCGTATGTGTGTATGTGAAATGTTCACCATATAAAACACGGAAATTATTTTAGGTAAAACAAGGTGGCTGAGTAAGTTTTACTCTGGTTAAGTGATATGACAGTACTGCATGATATAATTCATAGACTACCCTATTCAGATAGAACATTTTGACTTCTTACCTTTGTTATTGAACATTCTGACAAGAAGTAGCCATTTTTCAATGGATAAAGATTAATTGCTGAGTTTATCTATGGAGGCCACATGTATAAAGCTTTAGATTGGAAAGCAAATAAGTAAAGCCAGTTGTCACCTAGGGGTTATTAATTCTAATCATATAGAAATGACATTTGTCCTCAGGAGATCAACAAATAACCCCAAGATGATAGGAATCATTCTTGCATTCTTGTGCTTTCACCCTCATCTCTTTCTCCTCACCTTAGGCATTTATATCCTGAGAGAGTAGAATTTCTTCGAAACCCAATGATTTTGTATTATGTTTCCTCACTTCAGTCTTCATCTTGCTATTGTTGAATATAATGGCGATCTGTCCAAATCACCATGTCCACAGTGCTGTTCTTGGAGGTAGCCTTCCATCATTTTTTACTTGGAATATGCAACAACCTGCCACCTGTCTTGTTTGACTCCAACCCATTTTCCAAACACCATCTCAGGTAGTCTTAAAAAAACCATAAATCTGATCAGGTTAATTTGCTGTTTAAAAATATCTGCTGGCTTCTCAGAGCCTTAGGGATAAAATTTACAGTCCACACACATATGGTCTACAGTGCCTTTTATGAGTTGGCCCATGCTTAATTTGACATCCTCACTTTTCACCCTCCCCTTCAATGTAAACTCCAACAGAAGTACGTTGGTAAAAGCCATCAACTCTATATGCATCTATCTTCTCACAATGTTGTTTCTTACAAAGTATATGATTATATACTTCTCCTAGAAAACCTTGGTCATGCCACCAGTGTCGTAGGACTCAGCCCAAACATCTTTTACTGTAGGAAATATTACTTCCATTCTCATCCCTCCTTTTAGGAAGCTCACACTTCTGAGTATTTACCTTTAATACTTTGAAAACTATATGTTCAAAAATCTTTTCTCTTTTTTCATTGAGATATAAATGCACATATAGCATTATATATATTTAATATGTACACATGTGTTCATTTGATATATTTTTGCATTGCAATATGATTACTACCTTTGTATTAACTGACATCATCAGGTCACATAATTATCATTTCTTTTTGTGGTCAGAACATTTAAGATCTAGTCTCTTAGCAAAATTGAATTGTATAATACAGTATTGTTGCTATAATCACATTCAAAACTTCTGAGAGCAAGGTTCATTATTTACTTCTCAGTAAGATAGAAAATATTTTAATGGAAAGCCTCAGGGGAAATTAAAAAGCAGATTCAAGAAATGGAGGAGGAGAACATTATTTCCCTCCCCAGTGGAGAAATCTGAGGAACTCCGGCAAGAGGACTGTTGCCACAAGGCAAAGTCTAGCAATCACTGGAAAACAAACAAACAAACAAACAAAAACATCAGATTGACTAGTTAAGAAGTACTGCTCTCTCACAAAAGGCCTGATATCAGTCAAATATCAGTTGGAGAAGATACAGATGAAAAGTCATTATGGACCAATGTTGAAGCATATGGAAGCACAAAGCAGAGATGGTGATGAATGATATATACACAGTGTAGTAATTGTCAATGTTTTTTCTTGCATGGCAACTGAGATGACAGGCTAATATTCATTTGCTACATTCCACATGATACAAAGAATTTGACTTTTATTTCAAATATTTTTTCTTCATCCCTGGTTGGTGTGGCTCAGTCGTTTGAGCTTTGTACTGCAAATCGAAAGATCACAGTTCAATTCCCAGTCAGGGCACATGCCTGTGTTGCAGGTTCAGTCCCCAGTTGGTGCATGTACAGAAGGCAGCCAATCAGCGTCTCTCCTCACATCACTGTTTCTCTCCCTTTCCTTTTCCCTTGCTTTCCCTCTCTATAAATTGAAAATAAATATTAAATTAAAATTATTTTCTTCAAAAAAGACACATTGGAGACATTATATTTTTTGCTATATTTCTTGCTGACAGTAGACTAAATGTGATTTTATAATTCTAAGCCCTAACGCTGTGAGGTCACAGTGTGAGGAAGAGATGGGCCAGTAGTCCCAGAATGGCTGATCTGGGGCCACAACCACTGGTTTAACTGTGGCAAAATCTCTGACTACTTCCCTATTGCTGCAGAAAGCAAAAAAGGCCTCCATTAATCACTGACATGAGCATAGAAGGTGAAAGCTATTTGCCATTTCTGAAAAGACTAGTTGCATTCTATTTAACACAAGTAAACACACCCTTATGTATCTACCTTAGTTATTACCTATTGGACTCAAAACAATTTAAGTACTAGTAATATTCCCCCTTTTTTAGGTAATATACTATCTAGCTCAGTATCATGAAATTGCACAGAACTAATAAATTACACAGAACTGTAGGCTAGAAAATGTGTTATCAGAAATTAAATATATGTATTGAGACCTTTTGAGCTAATAATGTCCTAAGTTATTTACTCTTCTAGTAGACATTAGAGTGAAACTAACCTTCAAATTCATTGGCAAAAAATGACTTATAACCATTATTATTTTTTATCTATGAAGCCAAAAATTCTAAAAGGCTTTGAGTTTATTTATTTCTCACTTATCAGCTCAACATAAAATTTTATAATAAGTGATATGTAATTGATCCTTTTTCCCTTAGTAATCTCACACAGTAAGTACTAATTTATATTAAAATAGCTGAAAAGCAACAACATTGGCCTTCCTCAACACAAAGAAAAAACAATAATTGGTGTGCCTATTTCATATACAAGTTCTGTACTGTTTGAGATCTTTTTAGGAATTACTATTTAAAGTTAAGTTAACCATACATATTATTAGGAGGTTGTAGTTCTTTAATTTTTAACACTCAAATAAAATTACCCTTTTAAATTTAATGGCATTTGCTCATGGTATCCAATATAATGAAATTTTGAACAATAGTTACTTTCTTTCTGAAGACCTTATTTACATCATCATTTGTACTGTTCAAAATATGAGATGTGTTGCATATCTGATACACTGTACTTTATGATTAGAGAGTATAGATATTTCCTTATGTTCTGTTCTATATTCCTAAAAACTGATATGAAGCTCATTTTAAGGAGAATTTTCTGCTCTCTAATAAGAAAAGCTTATATGATTGCCTTCTCAGAGAAAAATCATATGAAATATATATATTTATGTGGCATACATTTACTGTATACTATGTATTAATGTGGCATTATATAAAGTCAGTATCTGTCTAAATACTGTATTAGAAATGTGATCAAACAGTATAATTATTAGTAGATATTGTTTTAGAAGTAGAAATTTTGTTATGACAAGTCAAGACAGGACTGAAATCATCCTAGCTTGCTGTGGAATAAGCACAATTAGAGTTTGTTCAATTTATAAACCACTCCCTGACAACAAATAAATGGAGGTGTCAAAGCTCATTTCTGTCACACTCAGTAATGACCTTGAGTGCGTGCAAATGTGAAATTTACTCAGTGGGGCTCTGTGACAACTCTAGGATTCAACTGTGAAATTAGAGTAGCTTATTCCTAAAGTGAAATTTCACACCTACTGAACAAGTGGTCTGTTTCTTTAGTTACAGTGGTTAGAAAAATAAAGCAGAGGTATGTATTTCCATTTGTTTATGTGATAACGTAATACCATTAGCAGTAACAAATGTTCAATATATGTATTTAATACCCCAATCTGTTATTATATACTAATAACTACCCACAACTATAGCAGTAATAAATACTTGAGCCCTAAGGGAACTGCAGTGTGAAAATTTACCATATATATATATTGAGCACTGCTTCATTTTCTTGGGATTCAACACATCCATGCGGCAATTGAAACCTAACATACGGAAATAATCTTGTTCTTACTCTCTTTATAAACTGCCAAATATCTTCCAATGCCAAGCTAGTGATTGGGGAAATGGAACTATTAAATTGGAGTTGAGTTGGGAATGAGCATAAGAGTGTCTTTCATGGTTCTACTTTACATATTTGAAATGCATGGATACCTTTCTATGTATTAAATTTGTGAATTTACCATTTGGTAAGGAAATAGAGTGACTTCTATAAAACTCTGTATTATAATAGCCTCTTCTTTATGTCCACATTCAATTTAAAAAGATGAAATGTATTGGAACTATACTCAGAGTAAAGAGATGAGTGCTTTTATTGCACAAGTCATAAGAAGGAAAAACCTACTGTTATTTACATGAATGCTGAAATGATATTATACATGAAACAATATATTTTGGATCATTCAGGAAATATATGCATCTTTGCATCCTTAATATTTAATATTCATAATGAATATTCACAAAACATAGTATGTATTACTGTTTAAGCATAATTGTCTGGAGCCCTAGTGTATGTATATGTGTATGGAATTATTGTTCTGCAAAACATATTTTGAGTAATATTGTCTAATAACTTCCATTGCAGCAGGCTGCTTTTAAGTCTGAGTACAGTTTCAAGGTGAAAGAAAGCTCTTTGTCATCTTTCTCTATTAGCCTAGAGAGAAATCATAGGACATAGGATGAAGACCTCTCCCATTACCCTTATATTGTCACTTAGTACCATATGAGTGCAGAAGTAAGAAAAAATATCCTGAGTTCTCTCAGTTTATTCACCTATAAAATGGAGTGATTCTATCATATATGTCTAAAGAGAGAAATGAAATTATCCCTTGAAAGGTCTTACTCCTAGTTCACATAAAATTCTGCATTTGTTTTATCACATAAATGACATGTTCTTGAAGTACAACCCCAGGGATATTAGAGTAACCAGGAAGTTGCTGTTCTGCTCATAGCTGGATACCACAAGAATGGGGGCATACATTTGTATAGTTAATAACTTTGCCTAGATTAATATTTTCTTTTTTCCATCCCCTGCTCCCACCATCATCTGAAGCTTTATTTAATTTGATGGCCAAATGGATCTGCAGAGTTACCATTCTTGACTAGAGGCAAAGAAAAAAGGAAATTTAGTAACACATGTTTATTTTACACAATCGAAAATCCTATAAATCAAAAATAGTATTTACTCTTTAACGGCAAAGTAAGCATATTTTTATTAAGTGGATTTACTTTGTTGCCACACTTTTCTTCAAATTTCATTTCTTTTTTCTTTTCTTTTAATTTATTTTAACTGCTATTCTTGTACAATTTTCTGTCTTTTACTCCCATCCCAGCCCACCACCCCAGCCCTCCCCACCTCCCTCCCATTTCCACCCCCCCTAGTTTTTGTCCATGTGTCCTTTATATTTGTTATTTAAACCCTTCCCTTTTTCCCCTGAAACTCACTCCCCTCTCCCCTCTGGTGACTGTCAGCCTGTTCTCAATTTCAGTGTCTTTGGTTATATTTTGCTTGTTTGTTAGTTTTGTTAATTAGGTTCCTGTTAAAGGTGAGATCATATGATATTTGTCTTTCACTGCCTGGCTTATTTTGCTTAGCATAATACTCTCCAATACCATCCATGCTGTTGCAAAGGATAGGAGCTCCTTCTGTCTTTCTGCTGCATAGAATTTCATTGTGTAAATGTACCATAGTTTTTTGATCCATTCATTTACTGTTGGGCACCTAGGTTGCTTCTAACATTTGGCTACTGTAAATTGTGCTGCTATGAACATAGGGGTGCATAGGTTCTTTTGGACTGGTGTTTCAGGGTTCTTAGGATATAATCTTAGCAGTGGATTTGCTGGGTCAAAAGGTAGATCCATTTTTAGTTTTCTTAGAAAATTCCATACTGCTTTCCATAGTGCTTGTACCAGTATGCAATCCCACCAGAAGTTCACTAGGGTCCCCTTTTCTCCACCACCTCTGCAACATTTGTTGTCTGTTGCTTTGTTTATGATGGCCATTCTGACTGGTGTGAAGTGGTATCTCATTGTGGTTTTAATTTGCATCTCTCTGATAGCTAGCAATATTGACCATCTTCTCATGTGTCTCTGCATCCTCTGCATGTCCTCCTTGGAGAAGTGTCTGTTCAAGTCCTTTGTCCTTTTTTTAATTGGGCTGCTTGTCTTCTTAGAATGGAGTCGTGTAAGTTCTTTATGTATTTTTGAGAATAAGCCCTTGTCTGAGGTATCATTGGCAAATATGTTTTCCCATACATTTGGTTCTCTTTTTATTTTAATACTGTTTTCTTTAGCCATGCAGAAGCTTTTTATTTTGATGAGATCCCATTTGTTCATTCTTTCCTTTATGTCCATTGCTTTAGGAGACATACCAGTAAAAATGTTGCTGTGTGAAATATCTGAGATTTTCCTGCCTATGTTCTCCTCTGGGACTTTAATGGTGTCACAGCTTATATTTAAATCTTTTATCCACCTAGAATGTATTTTTGTGCATGGTGTAACTCGGTGCTCAAGTTTCATTTTTTTGCACATAGCTGTCCAGGTCTCCCAACAACACTTGTTGAAGAGGCTATTTTACTCCATTTTATGTTGCTGCCTCCTTTGTCAAATATTAATTGACTGTAGAGACTTGTGTTTATTTCTGGGCTCTCTGTTCTGATCCACTGGTCCATGTGTCTGTTTTTGTGCCAGTACCAGGCTGTTTTGATTACAGTGGCCTTGTAATACAGTTTGGTATCGGGTATTGTGATCCTTCCTATTTTGCTCTTCTTTCTCAAAATTGCAACAGCTATTCGGGGTCATTTTTGGTTCCATTTACATTGTTGAAGTGTTTGTTCTATGTCTGTGAAATATGCCATTGGTACTTTAATAGGTATTGCATTGAATCTGCAAATTGCTTTGGGTAGTACGGACATTTTGATGATGTTGATTCTTCCAATCCATGAACATGGTATATGCTTCCATTTGTTTGTGTCTTCCTTGATTTCTTTCTCCAGTGTTGTGTAGTTTTCTGAGTATAGGTACAGGTCTTTTACCTCCTTGGTTAGGTTTACTCCTAGGTATTTTATTTTTCTTTTTGCTATATTGAATGGGATTTTTTTCTTGATTTTGCTTCTCCTGTTTCATTGTTGGTATACAAAAATACCTTTGATTTCTGGATATTGACTTTGTATCCCGCTGTTTAGCCAAATTCATTTATTAGGTGGTGCAGCTTTTTGGCCGAGTCTATAGGATTTTCTATATACACTATCATGTCATCTGCAAACAATGATAGTTTTGTTTCCTCCTTTCTGATTTGTGTGCCTTTTATTTCCTTTTTTTTTTTTTTTTGTCTAATCACTGTGGCTAAGATTTCTAATACTATATTGAATAGAAGTGGTGAAAGTGGACATCATTGTCTTGTTCCTTATCTTAGTGGAAGAGATTGTAGTTTTTACACGTTGAGTATGATGTTGGCTGTAGGCCTCTCATATATTGCCTTTATTATGTTGAGAAATGCTCACTCTATTCCCACTTTGCTGAGTGTTTTTATCATAAATGGGTATTGTACCTTATCAAATGCTTTTCCACATCTATTGATATGATCATGTGATTTTTGTCTTTCCTTTTGTTTATCTGATATATTACATGTACTGATTTATGAATATTGAACCATCCTTGCATCGCTGGGATGAACCCCACTTGGTCATGATGTATGATCTTTTTAATGTATTGTTGGATGCAGTTTGCCAATATTTGGTTGAGGATTTTAGCATCTATGTTCATCAGCAATATTGGCCTGAAGTTTTTCTCTCCTTGTTGTGTCTTTATCTGGTTT
Source organism: Anoura caudifer (assembly GCA_004027475.1). Classification (NCBI taxonomy): domain Eukaryota; kingdom Metazoa; phylum Chordata; class Mammalia; order Chiroptera; family Phyllostomidae; genus Anoura; species Anoura caudifer. Next base: position 85,421 of record PVKU01004341.1, on the reverse strand, counting down.
TGGGATTAGGATGATGCTGGCTTCATAAAAAGAGTTTGGGAGTCTTCCATCATTTTGGATTTTTTGGAATAGTCTGCAAAGGATAGGGGTTAGCTCTTCCTTAAATGCTTTGTAGAATTCTCCTATGAAACCATCTGGTCCAGGGCTTTGTGTGTTGGGAGTTTTTTTGATTACTGCTTCAATTTCATCTGCTGTTATTGGTTGGTTCAGGCTTTCTGCTTCTTCTTCATTGTGTTTTGGAAGATTATATTTTTGTAGAAACTTGTCCATTTCACCTAGGTTTTCAAATTTCTTGGCATGCAGTTCTTCATAGTAATTTCTTACAATCCTTTGTATTTCTGTGGTGTCAGTTTGAATCTCTCCTCTTTCATTACTGATTGTGTTTATATTGGTCTTCACTCTTTTTTTCTTGATGAGCCTGCTTAAAGGGTTGTCAATTTTGTTTATCTTTTCAAAGAACCAACTCCTGGATACATTGATCCTTAGAATTGTGTTTTAATCTCTATGTGATTTAATTCTGCTCTGATATTGTTTATTTCCTTTCTTCTACTTGCTCTGGGCTGTCTTTGCTGTTGTTCCTCAAGTTCTTGTAGGTGTAGAGTTAGGTTGTTTGTTTGAAATATTTCTGTCTTTTTTAGTTAGGCCTGTATTGCTATGAACTTCCCTCTCAGGACTGACTTTGCTGTGTCCCATAAGTTTTGGGTTGTTATGAGGTCATTTTCATTTGTTTCCAGAGACTTTTTTATTTCTTTCCTAATTTCATTCTTGACCCATTTATTGTTTAGTAGCATGCTATTCAACCTCTATGATTTTGAGTGTTTTGGGTTTTTCCCCTTGGGGTTGGTTTCTAGTTTCAATCTCTTGTGGTTGGAGAAAATTCTTGGTATGATTTCAATTTTCTTGAATTTGTTGAGCCTTGTTTTGTGTCCTATCATGTGGTCTGTCTTTGAAAATGTTCCATGTACATTGGAAAAGAATGTGTATTTAGTTTTTTGGGGATGAAGGGCTCTATATATATCAGTTAAGTCCATCTCATCTAGAGTGTTGTTCAATGCCACAATATCTTTGTTGATATTTTGCTTGGAAGATCTATCCATTTTTCATAGTTGGGTGTTAAAATGCCCTACTATAATTGTGTTGCTGTCAATATCTTTCTTGAAGTCCTCTAACATTGTCTTGATGTATTTAGGTGCTGCTATGTTGGGTGCATATATATTTACAATGTTTATGTCTTCTTGGTGGATTCTTCCCTTGACTATTATGAAGTGACCTTCTGGGTCTCTCTTTATGGCCCTTCTTTTGAAGTCTATTTTGTCTCATATGAGTATTGCTACCCCAGCTTTTTTTTCTTGTCCATTTGCTTTGAAAATTTGTTTCCAGCTCTTCACTTTTCTTGAGGTGGGTCTCTTATAGGCAGCATATATATGGGTCATGCTTTCTTATCCATTCAGCTATTCTATATCTTTCGATTGGAGCATTTAATCCATTTACATTTAAGGTTATTATTGAAAGGTACTGATTCATTGCCATTTTTGTGCCTGTGTTCCTCTATCTCTCTCTTTTCCTTCCTTTCCTTAAAGCCATCCCTTTAGTATCTCTTGCAGAACTGGTTTGGTAGAACTTTATTCTTGTAGACTTCTTTTGTCTGGAAAGCTCCTTATTTGGCCTTCTATCTTGATTGAAAGCCTATCTGCATAACGTAGTCTTGGTTGCAGGCCTTTGGTTCTCATTACTTGGAATATTTCTTGCTATTCTCTTCTGGATTGCAGCGTCAGCTGCATTGAGAAGTCAGCTGCAAACCTTATTGGGGCTCCCTTGTATGTTACTTCCTTTTTCTCTCTTGCTGCCTTTAAGATTCCTTCTTTGTCTTGGAATTTTGCCATTTTAATTATGATGTGTCTTGCAGTGGGGCTCTTTGGGTTCCTCTTGATTGGGACTCCCTGTGTTTCCTGGATTTATGTGACTTTTTCTCTCATGAAATTACGGAAGTTTTCCATTGTTACTTTTTCAAGAAGGTTCTTTATCCCTTGCTCTTTTTCTTCTCCTTCTGGAATCCCTATTATATGGATATTATTACATTTTATATTGTCTTGCATTTCTCCTAATCCCTCTTCATTCTTTCTGAGTCTCTTTTCCTTTTCTTGCTCTTTCTGAGTGTTTTTGTCTACATTGTTCTCCAACTCACTTATCCGATCTCTGCTTCATTGTTTTTGCTTTTGATTCCTTCTACTGTGTTCTTCAGTTCAGAAATTGTATTCTTCATTTCCTCTTGGCCCTTGTTGATAGTTTCTATTTCTTTTTTCATGTTGATACAGTTTGCAGTGAGTTCATTGTAGCTTCTCTGTAGTTTCTGGTAGCTCTTTGAGAGCCCATGGAGCTTCCTGACAACAATTGCTTTGAACTCAATATCTGATAGTTGAGTTGGTTCTATTTCATTTAGCATTCTTTCTGGGGCTTCCTCCTTCCCTTTCATTTGGGGATTGTTTCTTTGTCTTCCCATTGTTTGTGAGACTCTTCTTGTTAGCCTCAGCTTCTTAAATTGATCTGTTCTGGCTCTCTGGGTTTATGGTGTGAACTTCTGTGGTAGAATACCTGTGCGATTCAGTGTTGCAGTCTCCTTCGGGTATCCTGGTGTTCACAGCTTCCACTATCTCAGCTGTTGGGATGCCCTGTCTTTGGTTCCAACTCTGGTTTTTTCACAGTTCTAGGGGTTTTTTTTGTTTGTTTGTTTTTTTGTCTCACTCATGGGTATTTAAAAAGAGAAAAGGAAAAAAACGAAAAAAGAAGAAAAAAGTAGGAAGGAAAAAGAGATAAAATTGGAAAGAAAGGAAGAAGGAATAAAACAAAGACTAAAGAGAAGCAAAAGGAATTGAGGGATAAAAAAGATAAAAATAATAATAAAATATATAATTAACACAAAACATAACAAAACAAAAAAACACAAAAACAAACAAACAAAAAACCTCTTGCTGTTTTCAGACTAGCCAAACTGGTTTTTCTGGTCTTGCTGGCTGCAACAGGCTGAGGGGAGACTGATATTGCTTTTCTCCCTGTTCTGCATTCACTCAGCTTTGGGCTACTCTCCCCAGAGCTAGCCAGTGCCTCTCCTTGCAGGTCCTTGGGCCTGGTTTTTGAGCCTCCTACAGAGCACATGCCTACCCAAGTTTATGGGTGTGGGCTCAGTGGGTTTCCTGGGTTGTGCACACTCACCCTAGGATCACAGGTGTGAGCTCTGGATCCTCCACAAAGCCCCCTCCTCTGTTCGCAGGGCCACATCAGGTCCCAGGGCCACCTCAGGTCACAGGGTGGCCTCTAGTTGCAGAGCCGCCTCCAGTGGCAGAGCTTCCTCCGGTCACTCGGCCACCACTGGTTGCAGGGGATTGAGTGTGCACTTCTCCAGAATTTCATTTCTTAGGTAGAAGTTTTTTGTATTTTGGAAGAACTTCTTGTGTTACATTAATTCTTATTTAAAGAGTCATTGTTTTAAACTGATATACCTGTTCATTTTGTTTATCAGTACTGGGAATTCTCTTGCTCCAATATTTCAGCATTGTTTAATAAACTATTCAAATTTTTGAGGCATAACCTAAGCCATAATATTAGGAAGAAGTTGGTTTTCACTCACAATAAAACTTTAAATATGTTCATATTGCATAGATTCACCTTGGCTATTGAGAGAAAATTGTTGCATGTTCTCAATGGCATCATATGACTTGCCTGGAATCATTTACAAAGAGCTTCTCATTCTCTTCAGACTGTGGGAGAACTCTGTCAAAGCCATGTTTGGTGTATACTTTGACTTACCAACCCTGCTGATTCCAAGAGTAGTGGCTTTTCAGTGAAGTTAGGCCACCATGAAAAAGATGTTAATGCTAACCGAGAACTAGAGGAATAGTGCTTCTAATTTACAAGAGATACAGAGGAAAACTACTTCCACATCCTTAACTTTGAGATCCTATATTTATAAACATAAAGAATAAGGAAACTATTTTTAAAGAACTTCCACATTTCTTGGGAAACTACTTCCCAGATGTCCGAAGTATGGAATATAGTTTGTGCTTTCTAAGTGCTTTCATAGCATACTGTTCTTTTATTCATATGTTATATTGCATGTGTGCATCATATATCAACTACCAAATTTCAAAAATTTTATATATCATAAGTTTCTTGATGGTGATATGATTTTTTCTCTCCCACCCCCCTTTTATTACATCTCAAGTATATATAAATGGTGCTCAGTAAATGTTCAAAGATGTAGTGAATTTAATACAAGTAAATTAATCTGCTCAAAATTACTTTGCTTGAAATACTGATTTTCCCCTCAAACATTTCTTTGGATAGAGCCTGATTGTTTTTATAGGTTTTCTCAGCCAGCAGGAGAACAGAATCCTTTCTAAAGCAAACTACCCTTGAAGGAGTAATGTAGTTACTAACACTGAATATAAAAATCCTATCTCTTCATCCACTGGCAATGACCTCAGATGCTCTACTAAGGAGGGGAGGACAGCATCACAAGAGCCCCTTCCCAGGTATTTTCCTCCACTTGTGTGCCAGCCATCTCCCAATGTGCTGATTGCCTGACACTCAAGCGTGGAGGCAGGCAATAATTCAAAACCCTGCTGTTGCCAAGCGTATTGACATCTAACTCTGCTCACTAATTCCAGAAAGTAGCCTAAAATTATACTCAGGAATGACCACATTGGAATTGGAAAATACACTTTTTCTTTTCACAGAATCTAGTGCTGATAGGTGCATCTATGTATATAACACAGTCCTATTTACATCAAATGAATATTGGACGTAGGCCCACTGTAAAGGTTGACTTAACATGTCTGCTATTTAATTGTATAAATACAATATGTCAAAAGGAAAATGTACCTATTTTGATGTGTTGTTACTAGAAGAATATGACATCTCTATAAATAGAAAGGTTTGTTCTACTCACACCAGTGTTATGATCCTCATCCTTAAACCCCACAACAACAAAAATAGACCAATGTTGAGAAACTGACAACTGGGTCTCACTCTCAGCATCACAGGCTCATGGACTTGTGCAATGAAAGTCTTTAGAGGGGAAGTAGGTAATCTTTCTTTTCTTGAGGGAGATATTTATCTGCCTCTGTCTCCCAATGAAGGCTTTTCTTTAAGATTATTTGCTGGACATCCTTTGTGCATTTTGCTAGTGATTCAACTAAGTGTGATGATGAGTATTTGAAACTGTTTCTACATGCCCCCTAAACCTGATATGGGGAACCTTCACCCATATGTCCTCAATATTGTTGAATTTGCCATGCTTTTTCCTCTAGAAGTCTCCATCACACTGGTAAAGCAGAAGCAAAGAAAGCTGTCATACAATGGGGAATTTATTTTCTTGAGCTTTTAGGTATTAGTCCTTAAGACAGAATTCAACTCTATTAAAACAGCTGTACAGCTTGGGAAGACACAGCGGAGCATTCCATTTCATTGAAAGCATTAATTTGGAAACGAAAGCAAAAAGACAAATATCCATTTCCTTAGACCCCCACTGTCCTTGAAAGGATTTTTTACCATAAATTTCAATGCATTTATGGGGTATTCCCAGAATCCTACAAAATCATTAAAGATTATATTATATTTTCAATATGCACCATCCTCTCCATACCCATGTCTGCACAAATACCATATTCTTTATCCCATCTAAATATCATCTCATAATATTTTACTTAACATGAGCTTAAAAATAGCACTGTATGGAACAAGATCTTTGCAATCAGGCTACATTATCTATAATTGGAAAATTCCTAAAACTTTGCAATTTCACTTTTATCTTACATTTGCCAGTAACATTAAAATTGACTACATCAGAATTAAAAGAAATGAAATGTGTAGAAGGACCTAGAATGATGCTCAATAAATTTAGTTCATATTTCCTCCACATGTTTATATAAACTCTGCAAACTCCTCCAAATCCATTTTAGATTTTATCATCAATGATTGTTCACAACTTGTTAAAAATACATTTGTATCTGCCATCATTAACTGCTTGTGTTACTTACCTTAAATTCTAACTAAATAGCTTTAGTTTTATTTTATAATCAATTAAGTATTTTCCGCACTACATAACAAAATCTTGCCAAGATTACAATTAGTTCAATTATTTCACTTGAAGAATCAGCACTTTTCTATTTGAATTGCCCTTGATAAGTTTTTTCAAACACAACTGTTCTACATAGAGCATAACCTACACACAATGAGGGGAGGCCGCCATTAAATAACCTGTAACGGAGATCTGCTGGCAATAGAGTGGAGCATATTGCTGAGTGGGCATGGTGTGTAGCACTGGTCCTAAAACTCCCTTTCAAAGCAAAGTTCCCTGTTGTCAGCAACACCTTTGGTCTTTTTTCCCTTCCCGAGAACAGTACTACATGCTCTGTGCAGCAGCAGCACTGCTACTCATGAAACAAGGCAGACTTTCTAATTTTAGCTCTTACAAATCATGTGCAAATATTCATTTTGATCAAAAATATGACAAGTAGTTTTTACTTTTCAGTTCTTGTTTTGTTTTTCCTACATGTGGACTTGGTTCTTTTATTGGACTGGCTCTGTCATATGCTTAACCTTTTACTATACAAACCATTATGCAGCCTTTATCGCAGGACTGTATTAGGTTTGGGGAATTCAGATATTTTCTGAAAGTAAAACAAGAAATTCATAAACAGCCTCATCTTAATATCTGTGACAGTTGTATAAAAACACCTACTATAAATACAAAATTTAGAAATCGTATAGCCTATAATTCCTACCTGGCATCAAGCTATGTATAGTATTATTTCAAACGTTTCCCAGGACAGGTACTAAAATTTTTTGAATATGCTCATCTCTGTACTTTTATAAATATCTGTAATATTATTCAAAAGTAAAATACTGTGTTATTTTAAACACTTCACTTAATTGGTTAGTTTAAGTCAATTTTAAAAACAAATTGACCCAAGTGTGTATAGTAAAAATGGCCTAAATTTTAATAATTATTACCTATGAATTGAGTATTCAAACTGTTCATATAAATATTAAAACTTCATAAAGACTAAAATAGTCTGACTAAAAACATAAAAGGAAAAAAGTAAGTTATATATTAAACATAAAATAAGACATAAAATATTCATCCTAGAAAAAATGTGTATTATTTATTTAAATAAATGGCTCTGAAAGAGAATATGATAAAATATTGTTTTAACCTTCACCACTTAAAAGTAGACTTTAGGTAAGCTAAAGAAAAAAGTATGTAGTTAGATATAAAAATCTTGTTTTACTCTATGAATTCCTAATATTGTTTATATTTTTTAGTCTTCATTTGGGTAAACCTAAGGAAAACCCAGCTGAATACTGAATTGTGTCTATTCTTCAATGCAGTCTTCATCCACAGTCTCACTTTATAGTGTGATATTCCCATGCTTCCTGGAATTATATCTTGTTTTTGTTCTTTTAGTCTATACATTTCTGTTTATTCCTGCTTCCATGAAGCTTAAAAGGAAAGATAACAGATAGAAACAGGTGATGAAATTGTAAACTACATCAACACATTTGCATACACATGACTACCTCAAATCCTAGAGTCTATTTCCACAACTGCATTTAGAAAATCTCATGGGGACTCCAAAGGAATAGAATAAAAACTAGATGAGTTCTCTCTTTGAATCATGAGTTGTTTAGAGTGAAGGATTTCATGAGTCAGAGCTGAACAAAGCTAATAAAAAGGCTTGCTTCTGTTAGGGGACAAAATATATATGCATGGTTTTGTATGGATTAAGTTTAGATTTATTATTCTGAACTATTCACCCAGAATTAATCATAAATCAATTTAGTGACAACTTTAAAATATGAGGAAATTTTATATGTAGCTTGAATAATCCATTTAACAGGTTAAATCAATGGTTTTGCTCTGTGCTTTCTTTCAATTGGGTTCTCCAGTGATACACTATCTCTTTACCAATTTTATTCTCCCAGGCAATCAGGGGCAGTGGGTACCCACAGTAATTTGATGCCCCTGTGTCAGGGAGCGCAAATCAACTTGAAAGGAAGAGTATGTCTAGTTTAATGTTATATTTTCTGCAGAACAAGAAAAATGGCAGCTCCTGAGACTGAACTTAAAGCCTTGCAAAAAGTAAATCTCACCCTTTAGAATTGCTTAGCTATTACATTAGTCTATTTTTCCCTAGAAAAATATTCCCCAAAGTGATTCCAAGCATTCTCTAGTTTATAATTACTTGGGGAAATGACAGCTAATGAACAGCTTCTCTATTCCCTGCATGTGTGATGAACAAATGCTTTTCAAGCAAGTCAGACACATTATTCAGTTCATTGTATGAAATAAATTTACATAGAGTTTGGTATTTTAATCAAAGAAATATCAAAACCTTTCAAATTCCATTTTATATCATTTCTATGTGCAATCAATTATGAACTGTCATACTCTATAATATGACATAGTTCTGTGAAATTCCATTATGTTTAAATTATTTTATTTAATTAAAGTGTATTGATCTATTTAAGGAAAATATAGTATGATGATTTGACAGGAAGAAATATCTAAAGTTCAACCCCTGCATCTCACTGGCTATTGCACAATAAAGCAGCAGTGAAGAACCAGCTATGGAATTAGAGCGATGTCTAAATCTTGGCTCATCAGTTTATTTATTAGCTGAGTGATTAGGAAGCCAATCACTTTAAATCTTGGTTACCTCATAATTAAATGCAAGTAATAGAGGTTTATGAGGATTAAATGAGACATTCCATTTAATTGAGAAGCTATTTTAATTTTTAAATAAAAATCATACATTATTACTAGTAAGTTTATTTATTTTTGAAACATGAATCCACTGCATAGCAGATATATTATATTTTATGTATAGAAGACATGAGTAAATCTTGAAAGAATTTCTGTTAGTGCTAATTATCTAAAGTTAGCTTTAAAAATGCCACTGTTTTTCCGATGCATTTCTGATGAATAACTTTATTCACAAAGTTATAGTGAGACATTTTCTTGCTATAACTTTGTAACCTGAAAAATCAAATTAGAAATATGTGACAGTACATTTGCCATGACAGCAAATAAAAACTTGAAGTTGGGGAACATTTAAAACTTCTAAATTATGTAAATTGTGAGACTCATACACTGAAGCAGAAAATTAGAATCTGTGATTTTAGACACTTTAATAATAAATTCCATTAATTGCTACTGACATTACTTCAGAGATGAAAGATCATTGTATTCTCCAGTGTGGCCCAATGGCTATGGAAAAATATTATTCCTCACCAGTGGAAGATCTAATTTAACTGAAGAGCAAACGCTATAAAATCAGAGTCAATGACTTGGTTGATGAATGTTCTTGTTGTTTTTGTTAGAGTAAAAAGTAATTTAGGAATATAACAACAAAAAATCATCATTCTTTTGGGTGAATTATTTTTAATTAGAAAATTTTTATATATTGTGAAGTAATATTTAAATTGATATATCTTACAAATATCTTAGAGAAGGCATATATAAATGTATATTTCTCTAGAGAATGCACAACTAAATTTCAAGAGTCAACAGAAAGTCGGTAGATTTTAGCAAAGTATTTCAGTGAGTTTTTTAATTAAACTTTCAAAATTTGAGAACATACATTATGAGGAGAAGCATATTTTATATGCATGTGTACAACTGCACCCTTTTTCTTTCCTTGGATGAATACTGTATTGTCTCTCTTGAGACTGTCAGATAATATGCTCTCATACTTACCACCACCCACCAAAAATAACAGTCTCCTTAATATGTATTCTGCTTTGCTAGAGAGACCACTGGGTAGGGGGACCATGTCAGTACAATGTCAAAACATTGGCCATAGGGGGTAATTTATATCAAAATCAAGTAGCAGAAACAAGATCAAATCATTTACTAGAACTGACTTGTCACTTCACTTATACTACAAGAGCAATTCAATAAACCAATACACCCAAGAGTGAAGTGCAGGTCAGTGTGCATGGATTGAGATTACTGGACTTTGGACCTGGAGTTGCTAATGTTACTTTTAGACAGTATAATTTCCAAACATGTACTTTGATTTAAAGTGATAAAATATGCATATGATTACCCATGTATTTTTATAATCAACATGAAGTTGGCACTGTTTCAAAACTATTTTAGCCAGGATATTTAGATGGAAATAATAATGTTATTTACCAGAAATTTAGTCAAATAGGAGTATATTTGATCCATTAAGTGTTAAGATATACCTGACCTTAAATTAGGTAAGGGCTACCTAATAAGAGTATATAAGTGCATACAAAAGTACATTCAATGGTAATGGAAAAATCTTCAAAATGCTGTGGACAAATTAAGATTTTCAGGTCATACTTCTTTGAGAAGACACAAGTGAAACATGACTGTGGAGGAATAGGTTTAGCTGGAAATAAAGAACCGAGATGTTAAAAGCACTTCAAGCAGAGAAATCTGTGTATGGGAACATTCAGATGCATGTTAGGACTGAGCATGGTTGTCACTTGGTGGGGGCTGGAGTGGTAGTTTGGATTAGGAATTGATAATTGTTAATGTTGGATGGTGGATCCATAGGGTTTGCTATATAATCCTCTTGATTTTTGAAATTGTAATTGTCACAAACATAACACACACATTCAGGGAGACCAGAGAAATACAGTGGGTTTTGTACTTTTTGTAGAGCTGGAGCACATTTTTGTAGTGATACATATCAATAATAGACTCAGAATGAGAGACAAATTAGACACAAGTACCTCATTGGTATATCAAATTACATTTACTCATAAAAAAGGTAAATTCAAGAAGTGCATTCAAGAAATAGTCATATCTGCACACTGTTATAGAACAGAACTTCTGAAAGTGCAGCTGTCATCCATACCCAAGCCTAAATTATGTAGACAGGTCTGATGTGTACTGGAGCGCATACATCCTGCATCAGGTGCAGCTTATCAGTACTGGTAAGAATGTTAAATACAATGTGACCACAGAATTCAGTAGGGTATAACTGGTCAGGGATGAATTCCTCATTTTGTACCCTCAGCCTTCTCAGGTCAACCTGGTCCAAGACCTACCTATACAAACTAGCTGAGCGTAGAAACATAGTTGACCTTATTATTGAAGAACTAGAAGAAATAGAGTAATGATCTGACATGGATGTTTTAGAAATCATCCTAGCATGCATTTATACTCTCAGTAGGACCTGGAGCTGATATTGGAAGTAAAGATATGGGTACAGTTACATAATGAGAGAGGTTAAAAGACACCCAAGGCCTTAGAAAACCTTTGGGACCCAATAATTTCACTATAATCTATACAAATAAAAGAATTTCAATTAATAGTTATTTTATAGGTTGGCCAAAAAGTATGTTTAGCTTTTTTCCATAAAATAAAAGACACATTTTTTCATTTCACCAATAACTTTATTGATTTGGTATTTTGAGTATGCCGGCTATCTCTCGCTATTGGCTCCTAGTAGGTACAGGCCATGGGTACTGCTAAACACCTTCCAATTCATCAGAATCTCACAGCAAAGAATTATTTGGCCAAAATATCAATAGTACCAAGAAAATTTGCAAACCACTTTTGATACATGTGATCAATCACAGCACCGCCTCCATACGCTACACAAATCTTCCCTGTGTGTGTTTCAGTTGAGGTTTTACCTTTCTTGAAATAATAAAGCATAATATGACAAAAATGTTGCATATTTTCTTCCATATCCAATGTTAAAATGGCTCTACAGAAATTCACCAATTTTGATAAGTTTATTTTAATGCACACTGATATGACAGTGGTCACCATAGAATCTAACAAAGTCATTTCAAATGAGGTTAAAGACAGCTAAGCATACTGGAGCCATTGTACAGGAAAAAAAAAAAAACTAAATGAATTTTGACCAACCCAACATCAACTGAACCTGTATGGAATGCTTTGAAGAACTTTTTGAATTTATAGTCAGTGACCATGTATAACTGTCTAAATTCTGGGCTATGTAGATAAATAATATTTTATAAAAATATTACAGGGTACTATTGAATGTGCTAAATTTCAATGCCTGAAAATATATCATTTCTGAAACTTATCAAACAATGTTGACTCATGTACTAAATTACATTAACATCCAAGGAATTATGAAAAATAATCATAGTAGTGAAATAATTATTGCAAGTTTCAAAGTCTAGATTCAACTCCAACTTGGTGCCATATGTAAAATTAATCTTTGGATCTTTTCAGAATTCCTCTGGGCAATAGTCTACATCATAAAATCAAACATAATGATGAATAGACACTTTTAACTCCGAAGATGTGCAAGGAATAGAATTTCAGTGCACAATTGGGCATATGTTTTATGGAGGATTTTATTTTCTTCTTAAGCATAAAAAATTTTCACTATGTGATGCTGGACTAAAGAGACAAATAGTCTGATTCAATAAGCAATCTTAATATAAGGCTCAAAGATACACATGTTTATTTTTTCCAAACTGTGGTTTATTTATTTTTTTATTTTAATGGTTTTATTTATTTATTTTTAGAGAGGGGGAAGGGACAGAGAAAGAGAGGTAGAGAAACATCAATGTGTGGTTTCCTCTCACACGTCCCACACTGGTGACCTGACCTGCAACCCAGGCCTCTGCCCTGACTGGGAATTGATCCAGTGACTCTTTGGTTAGCAGGCCAGCACCCAAACCACTGAGCCACACCAGCCAGGGCCCATGCTGTGATTTAAATAAATAGCCATGACTTTCCCATGCATGTTATCAGTTAAGCCGACAATATTAGTAGCATAAAATATTAAATGCATATTTTATTTTTTCATATTCATCTTCCAAAATGTGTACTTTAAAATGAAAGAAATATCACAACATGGTTTTATAGCAAAAAATATAAAGTGGCGTTGTTATTCCATAATTATTCTACATATAGCCTATCCATTTAAATTTTAAAAGAAAATACATCACATAGCTTTCTTAAAACAACTAATTTATAAGTTAATTTAAAATTATTTTCAATTATTTTTGCAATTTTCTATTTATCTACTTTAAAATGCTACTCATTAGTACTGAGAATGTTTTTGTAATAAACTAACAATTCCATTCATAAAATTTGCAGTATGTGCAATAGTCGTTTGAAAGATTGAATGTTATAAAATACATTGGTAGTGAGTATTGTTTCAGTTGATAAAGAATTGGGTTGCCATGATTTACAAGTTATGCTAAACTATTTGCCAAATTATAGGGTTTTTTAATTTTTTTGAGGAAAACTACTGCAGACACAAAATATTGGCACAAACTCCTCACCACCATTCCATCATTGTCATCTGGTAGGGTCTTCTTTTATTTTAATGAGGATAGACTGTCTTTTGTACAAACACTAGCCTCCGCTATTTGATATGCACAGAAATTCAATCAGATATTTAATTACATTTTAACATGAGTTGTAAACAGCTGGTTAATTCCCTTGTTCTTGATTAAAGAATTTACTAAAAATTAAAATTTAACATGGCATTTACATACAATTCTAAAATGAAACATTGTTAACAAGTTTTAGGCATGGAAGAGGTGCAAGACTCTTTATTTTATTTTATTTATTTTTTAGCACCGGGAGCAATGGTTTCTAAAACAATGAAGTACTTTAATCAAATATGGAGAAGGGGGACACAATCATTTGAAATGTAAGGAGTTTAAAAGGCATATACTAGAGAACTGTCTGAGGAAAAAAATGTTTGTTAATACAGTGTATATATAGCTAGACTCAGTAATGCGCATTTTGTGTGCGTGGGTGTGTTGTGTGTATTGATAGATCTTCAGGGTGTATTGTTAAGGGGAAAAGCAGGGCAGAGAATGAGGGTGTAACAAGTATTATTTAATTTCAGTATATTGTAGAGTATTTGTACATATTACATAACAATTGCATACATTTATGAACACAAACTAGGGAAAATAAAACACTTTTAGATCATGATGGCTGCTGTAATAGAATATTATCGACTGTGTGCTTACAAATAACAGAAATTTCTTTCTTATAGTCCTAGAGGCTGAGAAGTCTAGGATCAAGTCTCTGGCAGATTTCTTTGCTTTGCACACTTCCTGGTTCAGACATGACTGTCTTCTCTCCAGGACTCTCTGGCATCTCTTCTACAAGGGCTTTAATACCATTAGTCAGGGTTCTGTCCTGACTACCTCATTATCTCCCAAAGGTCACATATCTTAATACTATTACTTCAGGGATTAGGATTTCAATCTGTGAATTTGGGGCTACAAAAACACTCAGTCTATAGCACCTCCAAACTGGTAAAAGGAGTGGAATTGAGAGAGAAGAAAGGAAATAAAAGCCTGAGGCTTCTTTTCTGGCTTCAGGATTTTCCTCCTGGTCACAGATGACGACTGCAAGTCATCATGATCATGTCCTTACATGTCAACATATTGTAATGAAAGCACAGGGGGTGAATAGCCTGTGTCTCTTTTACTACAGGATATGTATGTATGCATGTATGTATGTATGTGTGTGTGTATATATATATTTCTGAGACTTCTTCAGCACAGTTTTCCTAAAATCTCATAGTACAAGGTTTGTATCATGCCTGTAACTTTGCTGAAAATAAAGAGTAGGAAGGCAAGTAACTAATCATTTCAATCTCCATCATCACAGGCAAACTCTGGCACCAGGAAAGGAGGAGTAAGGAATAGTTATTGCATAAGCCACCAGCAGTGTCTGCCACATTTTCATTACTATTTCACACATGTTGAGAGGAAGAGGTATCACAAAAAATCCCCTTTCTTCTGTATGAACGAATTCAGTAGCTCACACTGAAGGATGGTGTCCAAAGCAACAGTGGTACATGCACTTTTAGTGTATGTGGGTGGTGGGATATGGGGTATCTTGTAAAAGATGATTTATCTCAGCATTAAATAGGGAAAGCATAAACAACCATTGCAGTGCATCATAAGAACTAAAAAAATAAGTCAAGCAGAGAATGGACTAAACCTGTATATGAGAGTTAAAGCTGCACTCATTAGTATGCATCCTTAGGGAGTCAAATGCAGAGAGAATAAGAAGCCCTGCTAGTGGTTCAAGGGGAGGTCAGGTGAGTGCCTGCAGGATCAGATTCAAATTCTATTTGGAGACAGGAAAACTAGGAGGCTTAATTTTTAGAACAGCCTTAATAAATCTGTCAATAGATGGATGGGCTGTTGAATGAGGGAACAGCAGCCCCCAAGGCTGAGGACTGAACCTTGAATGAGTTGTACATTTAGTTCTTTTGAAAACCATCCAAAAGGAAATAACTGGCCTAAAAGGAAAGATTAACATATTCTTCTACTTTGGAGGAAGCACCAAGAAATAACATATTCTCCCTTTCATTAAAATAGTTACAGAGAATTTCAGGTTCTTCATAAGAACAGAATGTAACAATACACTCCTTAGGTCTTGGATTAGCTGCTATTATTTGAGAAGTAGGGCAATAACCAGTAGAACCCTGAAAATAACTAACCAGAGAAAACTAGGAAGAATGTTTTGGAACATTCTGCAATGAGCAGTCTAGACAGTGACAACTATAGGAGATACTAGAACGGCTTTATGCTCTGCATAGAGATGGTGGTGCATTAGTTTTCTATTACTGCTGTCAAAAATTACCAAAATTTCAGTGGCTTAAAGTGACATAAATTCGTTATCTTACAGTTCTCTAGGTTGGAAGTCCAACACAGCTCTCACTGGGCTAATATCAAAGTATCAGTGGGGCTTTTCATTTCTGGAAGATCCATTTTCTTAACTTTTCCATCTGCTAGAGGCTGCCCACACCCCCAAATTTCACCTTCGAATCCAACAATGGCTGTTTGAGTCTTTTTCACATCATATCATTCTGACATTCACTGCTCTGCTTCCTTCCACGTTTAAGGATCCTTGTGAGTAGATTAGATTCACCCAGATAATCTTGTTTTAAAGTCAATGTAGTATCAACCTTAATTTCATCTGATACCTTAATTCCTATTTTTCATGTAATATACATATTTACAAGTTTTAGGAATTAGGAGGTGGACCTCTTATACCATAGTGGGAAAACTGCCAAAGTAGGGGAGTGTCTATTGCACAACATTCTTCTTTAATAGAAGATGGTACATATAGTAGAGTCCTAACACTTAAACACATTTCTGTATTTCAAAAGAGTTTACAATTTGATTAAAGCATGTTAATGTTTTAATAAAAATATATTGGGTTGGCCATAAAGTTTGTTTGTTTTCCCATAAGATGGCTCTATTAGCACTTAGTTGTCTTTAATTTCATTCAGAACAATTTTGTTAGATTGTATTGTGACAGCTGGCAAATCTGCATGCATTAGAAAAAAAACAACATATTAAAATTGGTGATTTTTTGTGTAGCCATTATATTTAAGATAGAAGAAAATATGCAACATTTTCAGCATATCATGCTTTATTATTTAAAAAAAGGTAAAAAGGCAACTGAAACATCAAAAAAAGATTTGTGCACTGTCTAAAGTGGTTTGCAAAGTTTCGTGCTGGAGATTTCTCACTGGACAATGCTCCACAGTCAGGTAGACCAGTTGAAGCTGACAGAGATCAAATCGAGACATTAACTGAGAACGATCAATGTTGTGCCCCTTGGGAGAGAGCTGACATACTCAAAATATCCAAATCAATCAAGCTGTTAGTGAAAATGAAAACTGCATCTTATTATACAGAAAGAAACCTTATGGACTTTTTGGGCAACCCAATGTTAAGTTAAAATTTACTGAGATCTACTGTATCTTCAGAATCATATTATATAGTTAAGGGAAAGAAAGGAAATTCAGAATTGATCGATCCTTATCCTTACTTTCTAAAGACCGCAAAGGTTTCATACGTTTCCAGCCATCTGTTGAGGTCCAATACAAAAAGAGTAGTAAGAATATTACTCCCATGTATAAAGTTAAATATTTACTAGTAATTTAATATTATTTCAACATATACAGGAAAACTTTTTAAATAATAAAATTAAATAATCTTAATCCATCAAGTCATTATATGACATTAGGAATTATATGGTCAGTGAAATAACTATAAGATAAATGCTTAAAAATAGTTTTTAAAGCAAGAGAAAAGAATGTAATACACACTTCATAATTAATGATGAAACACTTCATAATGGATTTCATAGAAAATGTTTTAAATGTTCACAAGGATAAATAATCACCATAGTCCCTAGACAAAGAGAGTTCATGTTTTATGCCCCTTCTTCTTTTTTTTTTTTTTGTATACCCTCTACAATATCACAATGCCCATATCTTAGGCCTCTTCTATGCCCCAGACCAACCCAAGCACTAGGAAATACTCTATACTATAAAGTCTTCCCCCTTATCTTTAAATTTCTAATCCTTTTAGAAAGTACCAAAGATATATTTTTAAATAGTCCAATTAATTTAACTGTACAGATTATAACTGAGAGATAATCCTCTAAACATAATTCAATGTGAAAGGATTAATCTCAGTGAAACCACAAATGATAGAATTTCCAACAATGGAGGGTAATGGCATAAAATGAGTTAGGGATGAAGAAAATCTTTTTGAGGCTGCCCTATTTGACAGCCAGCCCTTTTACAAACTGTTCCAGATGTTGCTTTCTGTTTTCCTCTCTCTCTGAACATATAGATTTTCTTAAAGTTTTTCTGACAGTAGCAACAGAGATTACAGTGGTTCAGGTTAAAGAGAAAATCAAAGATGTGCATTAGTATTTGACTATGTTTGTGAAATATGTGAGAAAATATCAGTGGTTTGAATATGTATTGCCTCATAGTTTCCCTCTTTTCCAATTCTATAGTTTCAAAAATTCTGTATACAATTTGACTTTTTAACAATTCAATAACAGAGTGACTTCTGACCTATTTAACCAAATTTCAACCATTTTTTGAGTTACTTGCTAAACAGTTCTACTTGTATGCCTTGACATTATATGAGACATCTATAATTGAACTTTTCTTTAACTTTTATTTGGAAAATATAGAAAGCATACAATTTGAAGTCAACTTGTGTGTTAAGGGTTATGTAAATATCAGTCTTCTTTTCCCATTGGTTCTAATATTTTCCAGTTATCCCCTCTTCTTTATTTTTACTGCTATGCTGTCACTACCATCACTTTGTACTGAATTATTGAAAAAGTCTAATGTCTGTCTCTCTCATCTAATTTGTGCTATCCAAACAAAAATTCCTAAAAAACTCTTGTCTTTAGTACAAAGTCAAATTATTTTGCTTAACCTCACTTCCAAAGTCATCCAACACTACTTCACCTTAGTTTTGGTCAGACTCTCTATTCACACACTAACTACCTTGACTTAAAGTTCAATGCCAATCAATACATCTTAAGGTTTTAGAACACATCTCAAATCCTCTCTCCAGCTATTGTATTTCTAGTTCTAGTACTTCCTATTCCTTATCAGTTCTCCTGCTCCTATTGTCTATATAATTTATCTGATGCTAATCCAAGTCCTTTTTAGTGATAACTTTTGATTTATGCTTTTAAACTCACACTATGATTAATGTTTCATGCTCAGATTTTTATTTTCCAGGTCAATACCCCATCCTAAAGGCAAATGCCATGTTTAATACAATGTATTTACATATTAAATTAATGAGTGTCTAATTCTTCCCAGCTTCTGAGCTAGGCACTAGGATTGTAAATTTCTATAGAAAACATAAAATAAAATTTAAGGATTAATTTGTTGTATTTCCCAGAGTTTTTAGTACAGTATTTTAACATTCATGATGTGTGTTACATTTAAATATGTGTTAAATTTAAATAAAAGACACTAAAAATGTTCACATTATTTTAATTATAATTGTATGCATTAAGCATTTACATAGCAACTAAATGATATTTTAATAATATTATTTAGTATACTCACTCAGCATGTGCTTTAACTACTTCTGATTCCTGTTCTTAAGGAGTTTAGTATCTATGGGAAACAATAACAAAAAGACCAAATAAATTAATGTCAAGTGGAGGTACGATAACTACTATGAAGAAGACTGGCTTAGTTCATTCAAGTTGCTATAACAAAAATACCATAGACTAGATGGTTTAAAAAAAACAAACATTTCTTTCAGATAGTTCTAAAGGATGGAAAGTCCAAGATCAACCCATCAGCATATCTGGTGTCTGATGAGGCCCACCTCCAGTGTACAGACTGTTGTCTTCTTGCTGCATCCTCACTTACAGAAAAGAGAACAAGAGAGAGCTCTTTGGGGTCTCTTTTCTAAGGGAACCAATCCCACTCATGAGGGTTCTAAGCTCATGGCCATATCACTTTCAAAAGGTTCCATCTCCTAGTACACTCACATTGTATAATTGAACTTCAATATATTGATTTTGGGGATCAAGACCCTTTCCGTCTATTGCAGAGTATGTCTACTGACATGCAACTAGAAAACAGAAGACACCATCCAAGTTGTGAAAGTCAAGAAAGGGTTTTTGTTGTTGTTGTTGTTTTAGAGAAATGAAGTCTGAACTGCTGAGTTAAAAAAAGAAAAAAGTTTGTGTGAGTGCTGAGGTAAGAGTTTCTAGGCAAAGGAATCAATATACACAGATAACAATTAGGTGGAGGAAGAATGATTCATTTAAAGAAGTAAAAGCTGGCTAATGTAGCTGAGCACAGAGTAAGGGGCCATGTCCTGCAAAATGAGGCTAGTGAGTAATTGAGAATATATTACAAATGATCTGGTAGGTAATGTAAAGGATTTTTCTATTTATTCTAAGAAAATTGAAAGTTAGAGGAAAGATATGTGTGTTTGCAGGTTGTGAGTTGGGTGCCATAAATATTTGCATTTTTGCTGCTCAGTAGAGGGCTAGAGCAGAAGCAGCTAAGCCTTCTAGGAAGCAATAGCCATTGCCAAGTTTCGACCACAGTATTCATGGCAGGGTTTATTAAGGGAGGGTGGATTTGAAGGTGCTTAGGAGAGAAAACTGACTAGACTTGGGTAGGGTTAACTATGGGTGTGATAAAGAAGAAAGTGTTAGGATGACTTCAAGATTTCTACTTGTGCATTGGATAGATGGTGATGCCATTCTGTGTTTTGACAAATCCTAAGTTTGGTTTGGTGTATTGCTGAGTTCAGAATATCAGGTCCAATTAGCAATATCAAATAAGCAAATAGGAAAAATACCTCTTTGCAACTTAGAGTTATTTTCTGATGATACATAGTTCAGGCTCAGTGTCTGCAGGTAAAACCACGTGCCATGCCTGCTGTTGTTGCAGTGTGGCCTGGGAGAGTATAGAATAAGAAGAAACACCATTAGTGCTATGAGTGTTTGGGCAGTAATAAAACGCAGTATTAAAATAGCTCTGTTTTAGAAAAAGTTTGGGATTATGAATCAGAAAATATTATCATATTATGTTGTGTTTACAGTAACTTTATTATGTTTTACTGTTATTTTATGTTATTATGTTAAAGCAAACTTTAATGTGAGAGTTTTACCTTTATATCTACAAATATATCTCGTCTTTTAGGTTAGTAAGGAAAAGGGGATTCTTCAGGTATCCATCACATACCCTTAATTATTTTAGCTTAAAATGGTAAACAATTAACATTTACTCCATGAATGCAAAGAAACAGGAGCATCATGGATATATTTATCAAAGTTTGTTATTGGAATATTTTAATACGTTTACTAGTACATTAAATCAAATGATGCATTTTTATTACTTTGACTTGATTTTTATAGAAATTTTGAAGGTCATTAATACAATTTGATGCAATACTCAATCTTTCTTAAATCCTACCCAAAGGATCTGGCACAAATAATGCCCCTTTTTATTATAAAGTCTTTTATTACAAAATCATAATTTTGCAATAAAATTATGTAACAAAATTACATAATCATAAGCATGCAATTCTGTAACATAACAATATCACACCCAAGTACACCATATGACATTTATACATAATTAGCAATGCCTAATAAAAAGTATCATTTTCAAATCATTTTAGGCAAGATATTATTAAATTTAAAAAGCATACTTCTTGCTGTGTATGAAATATAGAAATCATAAAAATTTAATTAAGCAGTAAATAAAAGCCCTACAAAGCAATGTCTAAAGTCCAACAAAAAGTGTTATGAAATTGACATTATGGTCATTGAATTCATATATATGGTGCAGAAATAATTGTATGCATTTAATTATGCATAATGAAGGTATTTGTCTATAGATATATAATGTCTAAAGGAGGCTTATCATAAAATGTTTTTAGAAATGGAATATTCCTGTAAAATAGTTGAGTTTTTTCTTCTTATGATATTAAAATATTTCTCCACATTTCTGTGGTTGGAGCATTCAACTGTATCAGTTGAAATACTGATTCACTATTTCAGTATCTCAACTGAATGTATCAGTTGGAATACTGACTAACAGTATTTCCAAAAGACATTGAATTCCATCAGGAAAATGTGAAGCTTTTCTCTTTTAACAGATTTTTAAATTACATGGTTATAAGTGAGCCTCACTTTAAGCTTTGTCATTTGGTCTAAGAAGCTATCTAAGAGAAGGAGCCATGTTTATTTCAGTAGGCTATGACTGTTTCAGCGATTCAAATATTCTATGGAAACTAGTAAATAGGAATCTTTGGGTCTCAAATTCTCATTAAAAACAAAAGATTCTTAGTGCTGAGATTGAAGGATTTAGCTGCTTTATTGTAATAAGCAAAGCAATTTCAATGTTTCAATATGTAATATTGAGATAAAAATATCAATTTGTGTATGCATATTTATTTTATCTACCTATGGTTTTACTAATAAAATCTAAATGAAGCGAATACAATGATGTTTTCTATGACAGAAAACATGGATTAATACATTTTCCACCAAAATTTAATACAAATCCAACTGCAATGTTACCACATATAGCGCTTGTATGATGGTCACAAAGCTAGTAACAGCCAGACTTTTGATTCCACGTATAACTCTTCTGTGTGCCTTATATCACAGGAACTCTTAAAGGAGATTTACTCCCCTATGTGTTCAATTATTTCTGAAGCATAATTGCTGAAATTAGTGTTAAATATTTCAGATTCTTTTTAATTTAAGAATATAATTCAAAAATACTTTAAAACACATTGCACTTACTTTTGTCCAATTAGGAGATACAACTAGCTACCCTGGTTAAGTTGCTGGCATTTGCAATTATTGAAGGGAATTGATTTAATAAATGTACTTTTCTAAATTATCTCTGAGATTTCAGCAGGAGTACTGTAAAAAATATGAAGGTAATTTTATGATTAGTGGCATAGTTTAAGAGAGAAAAATAGAGAATAAAATCCTTGAAATAAATATGGAATTCTAAAGAAACTAAACACAACAAAAGAAAAAAATGTTTTTTTTTTTTTTTGCCCTGGCTGGTGTGGCTCAGTGGATTGACCACAGGCCTGCCTGCAAACCAAAGGGTTGCCAGTTTGATTTCCAGTCAGGGCACATGCTTGGGTTGTGGGCCAGGTCCCCAGTAGGGGGCATGTGAGAGGCAACCGCATATTGATGTTTCTCTCTCTTCATCTCTCCTTTCCCCTCTGCCTAAAAATAAGTAAATAAAATCTTAAAACGAAAAGAAAAACATTTTTTAGTAAAAAAAGTTATCTCTGATGCTTAGGAAAATAAATTGAAAAAAATTCAATATTAAAAGTACTGATAAATATATATGTAAAATAAAATTATCCAAGTAGAAAATTGTCAGAAAACAAACATACTTAAAAGTATAAATATTGTATTGGCATGGTAATAACTGGAAATTTTTATTATTATTTCTCATAATAATTTTGATAATAATCACTATAATGAAGTGTTTTTAAAATTATTTAAATTATTTTATAAGAATCATTCACTATAGCTTATATAATGGGGCTTAAAATATCTAAATATTACCTCTTTCTAGTGTACATTTTAATAAAACCTTTCTATGTTTAATAATTGCTTTTATTATATTGACATATATACATAATAAATAATGTGAACTTTTGAAAAACTAATTCAGATTGCGCTAGCAAAAATGAGGAATATAAGATAGAGAAATATGTTGTTCAATGATCAATGATTTTTATGAAAGATTTTCAAGGATTTAATAGATACTAGTCTGAAACCTCTACCTTGTCATAAATATGTGTGACTAGAGAAGTAATAGAATTTTGTACCTTGGTGTTTTTGGAGGAAAAAGTTCAGTTTCAATTCAATTAAAAATATAGTATGTACCTTTGATGATCAAACATTATGACACAAAATGAATAGAGCATGATCCTCATTTTTAAGATAATTTAAGTTTGGTTACGCAGACACAAACAAATTTAAATAGATCAAATCAATAAAACAGAGTTAAGATATTTTCAGTGTCTGCTTCCCCCTCCCCAGTTTTTAAATAATTTTGAAGTTATTTGGACAAATTCTGTTCTTAGTTTTTTTTGAAAAACCTAGAAACCCTTGGAATTGTTCCTTGAACAGTTATGTTTTCCTAGTGCAGCAGAAAAAATAATTCACTATCAACAAAGAACTATTCAGATATTCCACTTCTAAGATACTATTTCATGTGATTCAGGTAGACATTATCAACTCTTTTCTTTTTTCTATATACAATCAATTGCCTACCGAAAATTAAAGAATTAATTTACTATGCTTTAGATATTTGCATATGTAGTGTTAAATTTTATGCATAAAGTATGCTTTCTTTTTATTGTTTATTTTTTAGTCTGTTAAATTTATTGGTGTGACATCGGTTAAAAGATTATATAGGTTTCAAGTGTACATTTCTGCGATACGTGATTTGTATATTGCATTGTGTGACCACCACCCAAAGTCAAATCATCTTCTATCACCATATATTGGGCACCATTTACCCTTTACTGCTCCCCACCCCCCATAGTGGTCCCTCTGTTAAAAACCAAACTCTTGTCTGTGTCTATGAGTTTCATTTTTATATCCCACATATGAGTGAAATCATAATGTTATTAGCTTTTTTTGGTCTGATTTATTTAACTTAGCATGATGTTCTGAAACTCCATGCATGTTGTTGCAAATGGCAGTATTTTATCTTTCCTTATGGCTGAGCAGCATTCCACTGGATATATATACATATACATATATATACACACACATATATATACATATAATCTCACATCTTCTTTATCCAGTCCTCGATTGAAGGACATTTTGATTGTTTCCATATTTTAGCCACCTTAAAAAATGCTGCATTGAACATGGGGGTGCAAATATCTGTAAGTGTTTTCCAATTTTTCAGGGAGATATCTTGAAGAAAGGTTGCTGGATTATGCAGTAACTCTATTCTTAATGTTTTGAGGAACCTATATACTGTTTTTAATAGTGACTGTACCTGTTTACATTCCCACCAGCAGTGGATGAGGTTTTCTTTTTCTCCGAAACCTCTCCAACACTTGCTATTAATTGCCTTGTTGATAATAGCTATTCCAACAAGTGTGAGGTACTATCTCATTGGGGTTTTGATGTACATTTCTCTAAAAGCTAGTGAAGTTTATCATCTTTTTTTTCTTTTCTCTTCTCTTCTTTTCTTTTTTACATTCAATAGCAATATACTTCTGATTTTATTATTGCTTTAGTCTTGCTTTATGAGGTTGGCTTAAGTCGAATATCCAGAAAGCAGGCTGCATAGTTGAGATGATAAGAGAGACCACAAGAAGTATAATTAGTTCATAATTGTATTTTTCCATTCAGTACTAATTACCATGCACCCAAATTATTATAGTTTAAAAGTTGGCCATTTGTATGTCTTCTTGGAAGAACTGTCTGTTCAGGTCCTCTGACCAATTTTTAACCAGAGTGCTTATTTGTTTGGTGTTGAGTTGTAGGGGTTCTTTATATATTTTGGATCTTAACCATTTGCTGGAGCTATTGTTTAAAAGTATTTCCTCCCATTCAATTGGTTGCCTTTTTGTTTTGTTGGCAGTTCCTTTTACTGTGCAGAAGTTGTTTTTTTTTTAATTTTGATAAAATCCTGTTAATATATTTTTGCCTTTATCTCCTTTGCCTTTGGTATTAAATTCGTAAAATCTTCTCTAAGACTAAAGTTCATAAATTTAGTACCTAAATTTTCTTCTATTTAATTTATTGATTCAGATCTTATATTTAGGTCTTTGTTCCATTTTGAGTTAATTTTTGTGTGGGGGGCAAAAAGTAATCTAGTTTCATTCTTTTGCATGTGGCTTTCCAATTTTCCCAGGGCCATTTATTGAAGAAGCTTTCTTTTCTCCATTGTAGTTTTTTCTCCTTTGCCAAAAATCATTTGCCCATATACATGTGGCTTTATTTCTGGGCTCTCAATTCTATTCCACTGATCTGTGTGTCTGTTTTTCTGCCACTACCATGCTGTTTGATTACTGTCGCACTGTAGTATAACTTGAAGTCAAGCACTGTGAAAACTCTGGCTGTGTTCTTTTTTCTCAGTATTGCTTTGGCTAGTTGGGGTCTTTTTGATTTCATACACACATGATAATATTTTGGTTCTATTTATGTAGAATGGCATTGAGATTTTGATGGGGACAGCATTATTTCTGTATGTTGCTTCCAGCAATATGGAATTTTAACTATGTTGATTCTTTCAATCCATGAACACACAATATCTTCTCATTTCATTGTGTCTTTCTCAATCTCTCTCTCTTTTTCAAAATTTCATTTATTTATTTTTAGAGAGAGTGGAAGGGAGGGAGAAAGAGAGGGAGGGAAACCTCAATGTGTGGTTGCCTCTTGTGCACCCACTACTGGAGACCTGGCTCACAACACAGTCATGTAACCTGACTTGGAATTGAACCTATGACCCTTTCATTCACAGGCCCATATTCAGTCCACTAAGCCATTCCAGCCAGGGCTATCTCAGAAGTTTTAATATGTGGTATGTCATTCTCATTTGTCTCTATATATCTTTTGATCTCACCTGTTATTTCTTCTTTGACCCAGTTATTTTTTAGTAGTATATTGTTTAATCTCCACATATTTGTGAGGTTTTTTAACTCCTTTTTGCAGTTGATTTCTAATTTCAAACATTGTGGTCAGACAACATGTTGTGAGGCTAGTTTTGTGACCCAACATATAGTCTATTCTTGAGAAGGCTCCATGATCACTGGAGAAGAATGCATAATGTGATGTTCTGGGGAGAAAGGCCCTGTAAATGTCAATGATGTCCATTTGGTTTAATGTGTCATTTAAGGCCAATAATTCTTTATTGATCTTCTGTCAGATGATCTGCCTAGACTGTCAATGGAGTGTTTAGTTCCCCTACTATGATTGTGTTTTTGTCAGTTTCTCCTTTTAGTTTTGTTAGTAGTTGCTTTTTTATTTGGGTGCTCCCTGATTGGGTTCATATATATTGAGAAGTGTTGTGTCTTCTTGATGTAGTGTGTCCCCTTTATCATTATAAAATGTCCATCTTTGTCCCCTGTTACCTTTGTTATCTTGAATTAAATTTTGTCAGATATAAGTATGGTCACATCTGCTTTTCTGTGAATGTAATTTGCTTGAAGAATCCTTTTCCAACCTTTCACTTTGAGTCTGTCTTTGTCTTTGCAGCTTAGATGTGTCTCCTGAAAGCAGCATATGGTTAGGTTTTGTCTTTTGATTCAATCTACTAATCTGTGCCCTTTTATTGGTAAATTCAGTCCATTCACATTAAGGGTAATTATTGATGTATGAGGATTTCCTACAAGCCATTTTACTTTTTGTTTTCTGGTAGCTCTGTGACTCTCTTAGTTCCTTTCTTTTGTGTCTGTTATTTTTGTTTGGTGGTATTCCACACTTCTTTTCTCTTCTTTTTTCTCTTTTATTTTATTTTTTAATCCTAACCAGAGAATATGTCTTTTTATTGATTTTAGAGATAGAGGGAAAAAACATTGATTTGAGAAAGAAACATTAATCAGTTGCCTCTCATACGTACCCTGACTGAGGATCGATCTGCAACATGTCACCTGACCAGGAATCAAACCTGCAACCTTTTGGTGTTTGGGATGATCCTCCAATCAACTCAGCAACCCAGCCAGGGCTGTTTTCTTTTTTTCTTAAGTTATGTGTCTCAGTTGTGGATTTTTTATGCATAGTTACCATTAGGTTTATGGAAAAAAAAATTTCATATATACAGTAGTTCTTTTTTTAACGCATCTGATCTCCATCCTTCTCTGCAAATTCAGACCTGAATCCTCACCCCTTTTATGTTTTTGTTGTCACAAACTATCCCTGTTTATGCTGTAAGATTTGGGGTGCTTGTATTTATAGTTTTGTGACCTTATGTTCAGGTAAAATACCCCCCTGAGTGTTATTTCCTGCAGTGAAAGGTCTTCTAGTGACAAATTCCCTCAGATTCTGTAGGTCTAGAAAAGTCTTTATTTCTTATTCATATCTAAAGGATAATTGTGCCGGATATATTATTTTTGGCTGTTAATTTTTTTCTTTCAGTAGTTTGAATATTTGGTTCCATTCCTTTCTAGCTTATAGAGTTTATGCTGACAAATTCAATAATAACGTAATGAATGGACTTTATAGTTTACTTTCTTTTTTCCCCGGGCTTCATTAAGAATTCTTTTTATTTATTTATTTATTTATTGCCACTAATTTTTGATAGTCAACACAATATGCCTTGGAGAAGGCCTTTTTACATTGAGGTAATTGGGTCTTCTGTTTTTTTCTTGGATCAGAGGATCTAGATCTTTCACAGGTTTTGGAAGTTCTCACCTGCTATTTGTTTGAATAGGCTCTTCATTCCCTTCTTTCTCTTCTTCTTTTCTGATATGCTATTATTTTTATATTGCTATTTCTGGTGAAATCAGAAAGTTCTCATAGAGGCATTTTATTTTTTTATCTCAAGTCTCCCTTTTCTTCCCTCTGTGTCATTTCTAGATTTCTATCTTCAATATCACTAAATCTTTCTTCCACCTGGTTAGTGCTATTTCCTATGATTGCTAGCTTAGTCTTGATCTATTTATTGATCTCTAGAGTTCTTCATCTCTAGAATTTATATTTGCTATTTTTAAGTGTCAATTTCTTTGATGAAATACTCCATTTGTTGATTTTTTCCTGATTTTATTAACTGCTTATCTGTATTTCCTTGCAAATTGTTGAGGGTTTTTTTTTGTTTTGTTTTGTTTTGTTTTAAGAACTACAATATCAAATTATTTGCCATTTAAATCACATACTTCCATGTCTTTGAGTTTGTTTTCTGGAGATTTTTCATTTTCTTTCTGAGCTGCCTTGCTACCTTGGTTATTCATGGTATGTGATAGGGTCTCGGTCTAGACATCTATTCATATATGAGTGGCATTTCTCTAATACATTGATAAGAAAAAACCTATTGTTTTCCAGTAAGTAGCTGTTAATCACAAAGTTTTTAGCTCATTTGCACTTCTCTGGCTTTTCAGAGCTCCATGAAGTGGTGAAAAATGGTATGTGTTCCCTGGGAAGTTGGGCCTTCCTTGTGGTCTGGTTGCCCTGGTCTCAGGAGACCAACCCTGTTGGGGCACTCAGTGGGCAATGGAGTGCTATATCTGTGAAATCCCAGTGCTGTCTTTGGCAGCCAGATGCCCACAGCAGTGCAGTCTCAATGTGTGAGGATGGGGAGAGCTGGAGAAATCCAGTCACCTCCTTTTCAGCTTTGTTCTCCTAGTATCAGTGACCAGCAGACCTCCCCAAGGTCTCCTCTGCACCTCCACCACCCTGGGATTAGTTGCAGAGTGTACCCTCCAGGCAGGTATATGTTTCTATAGTACCAGTTCTTGGGTTTGAGATTAATATGCTCTGCAACCTGACACGGAGGATGAGGTGAGGTGAGCTCTGGGAGGCTGAGGAAGGTGATCCTGCTCCAGGCTCCATGGCTTTGTTTCTCTGTATGGAATGCCAGTTGCCAGACAGTGGTGACCACACCCCTTCATTCATTTCTTCCCAGGTCACTGGGCTCAGCCACTGTTTGTACTACCCACTTTTGCAGGAATGCTCACTAAATGTCTTTGCTTCTACCTACTGAAGAGAGTACCAATCACAATCTGATTTCTCTCCTCTCTCGGCCCAGCCCTGCAGTGGGCTCAAGATTCAGGGCTGCATCCATGGCTCCTTTGAGCTATCTTCCCTTCTCACCTCCCCAGTTTGCTCCCAATTGTCCACCTTTAGATATTTCAACAAGTGGATCTCTCAGATATGCTTGTGTGTTGACCAGAGAATCCTTTGTTCAATTATAGCTGTTCAAATTATTGAAACTTCAAGGGGAGAAATGAAGGAGATCACTCATTCCGTCATTCCTCTGAGGTTGTTTGAAGTATGCTTTCTAAGTAGAGTTTCTCTAAATGGAATTTAAAAGTTGAAAAAACTTGAAAAACCCTTGGAATTGTTACTTGAACAGTTATGTTTTCCAAGCATAACATAGAAAATAATTTGCCTTCAATACAGAACTTCAGATTTTCCACCTTTAAGATAGTATTTCATATGATTTGATTTGAAACCATCAACTCTTTACTCTTTGTCTATACACTCAACTACTAACTTAAAAGTAAAGAGCTCATTTACTATGTTTTAAATATTTGTATGTGCAGTGTTAAACTATGCAAAGAAGTGCTTTCTAAATAAAGTTTAAAATGCTTTATTTAAGAAATTTGTAGATCATATTTAATTTTTCCATTTTTATTTATTATAGGAAAAAAGGTCTAAATAACAATTGATTCACATGCACACAGACACCTACCCACAGACAGAAGTGCCTCCACATCGAATGAAGGAACAGGTGGGGAAGTATCTGAACCTACTCTGGCCAAGACTTTTTATACTAATCCCAAACTCCTTTACCCTTAGGGGCCTTTAGATGTCTTTTCCTTTTTCCCATTAAAAATTATTTTCAGAAAAGTATGGATATCATTGTTGGTGTTGATTATTTTGTCAAAATATTAAATCCCACTAGAAAATTAGGTATCAAACCATATCTCCCAAACACAGCAGTAAGCTTAGGAGATTCTTAGTTTTCTACCCCATAGTTCTAAAGGAATAACAAATTATTTTTCTATTTGCATAGTATCAGAGTTCTACCATTATCTTGGTCAAGTCTCTTCTGGGGGCATTTTAGATAAAAAATGCAAAGTCCATATTTTCAGTTATCTTAATATGAATGCTATTGTGGCTTTATTTTTTGACTAAATGGCTTAGAATTCTGTCAGAGTGTACTCATTTATTTGTGTATGTGTATTCTGGATAGCAATTATAATTTTATATGATATATATAACATATATTAGTCCTTAACTACCTTTTATAAAACCCTTCATAATAATCAAGCTGGGCTGTTGTTTTAAGTACATAAATAACCATCAGATAATTTGTTTTTAGAACAACTAGATCAGGTCTACTGTCCATAAGATAAAGACAAAATGTTTTGCATTGTAAGATACACCAGGCAAATCACCTTTAACATTTCATGCATTTAATACATGTTTGTTTCTTTTAAATATTAAGAAAATATTGAGTTTTGTACTTAGGAATAAGAGTCTTCAAAAGATTGTCTATTTAAATTTCTATGTTAATATGCTGAATCCTCCTGCATTTATGACTTCCCAGAAAGTGTCAGGAGTTGAAGGATAATGGTCACATAGTTCATTCTTTATATTTTTAACAAATTGTGAAGATTTTTCTGAATTTAATGTAGAAAATAAATTAACTAAAGACATTCTAAAAGCATCATTATCTTTGACTATGAATGTCATCTTCAAATAGAAATGATAATTAACCTATGACCTGCCCAAGTTTGTGTTTGTTATTGAGTCCTTCATTCCTGCAATACAAGGCTTCGGTCTGAAGCACCCTACCAGGTGTCTGATGTAGAAAGATCATGAAATGAGGTTCCTCTCCTTGGGTGGACAGAAGTACACAAAATCAGAAAGAATTAAATGATCACAGTGGTAAAAACAGGAACAATGGTTCTAAGAGTCAGAGAAGGACATGCCAATTTCTATTTTCAGGGAAGAATTCAGGAGAGCTGTTTAGAGAGATTATCTCTGAGTCATTTCTTGAAAGAGACATGGTAACTTGCCGGCTGCAGGAGCAAAGAAAGAACATCCTGAGAAGGACAGTCCTGGCAAAAGCAGGGATGTGAAAGGCCATGGTCTGTTTGTACAAATATAGAGAAATATTGTGGAGGACAATGGAAAAAGAAGGATTTTGAATGCCATTTGAGGAAGTTTTCTTGAATTTTAGCCATACAATTGCCAGATTTATTAAAACACAGAAATCTCTATTTATACCAAAACAATTATTCCATTATTATTTCTTCTGAATAACATCGCTGTGGATGAACTGAATTATAATGCTAGTAGATGACATCTTGAATACTCTTGTTATTGTTTTTATCTTCACATATATGGCTGTATTGATGATTATGATAACTCTAGTCTCTTTTATTATCTTAATATGACAATATTATTTCTTTTGAATTTATGTCAAAAGGTAAGTGTATGTTTTATGTTTTCACAAACCATGTAATGTTGGGTAGGAGGAGGGAGGAAGGTCCTCACCTCTCTCTACTGGCATCCATGTCTAAGGCACATTGAAGACACTGTTCTTCGGAGGCACCTCCTCAGGCAGCTTCAGTGTGATCTCAGGAACGGATTGTGGAGAGAGAAGCCTCTGGGTTCACAGTGCAGAGGACCAAGTATGACCACGTGCTTTTTTAATCTGCTAAGAGAAAGTTTATTTGAAACCAACTCTAATATTTACTAGTAACCAATCTTATAAAACCTTTTGAATGGGGTTTGTATTAAGAATATAAAAGAATATTCAGACACTTTAAATTATTCCCAGTGCTGTTACTTACATAGTCACTTATCTTACACATGAATGTAGTTTAACACAGGTACAGAGTACATTTTCCAGCATTTTTCATCCAAATTTGATAAAACTAAATGTCTGGAGTAACTCAGCTGATTGACAGGCAGATGGAACGCCTAGCTTATTCTGCCACCTTGTGGTTAAAACAGCAAATTTTTATTATACCAACAATTTAAGACAAGTATTCTTTATGTCAAGGAAATAATTTCCAATGTTTTATAAGCAGGAATCCCAAAGAATAGTTGTTTTTAAAATATATTCTGGATAAGCAAACAGATATTTAAGGCAGTTCTGTGCTTACTTTGAATTGCTTAACTTTTATTAAAAGTAAGTGACGGGAAAAAATAATAAATCTGAAAGTCTTAAGACACATTTCTCTAGAGGAAACGATTGTAATTAAACACTACAATTAGTAAACCATCCATTGTAGGTTGGGTGGTAGTGCTCTCCCACAGGTACCTAGTCTCCACTCCTGTAGGTGTGCTCTTGGAAGGGGTCTCAGAAAAGACGAAACAGCAGCAGTTAAGATCAAGAGTTTACTCCACTCAATGACAACAGCTAACATCTGGACACTATCTGAAATGCATATTTTCTTTTTAACATAGTGAATTGTGCTCTAGAGAATTTCATTTAATAACTGAGTGTCTCTTCTTTAAAACCACGTGTTTTGTCCTGCACTTTAACTGAAAAAAAAAAAAGATTTTAATCATTTCACTCAAAAGTATTCTTTCTCACAGATGGTACTTTTAAAAAAAAATGGTTCAGGGTTATTTTTGGGTTAGTGCTTTACAACTATTTCTGAGCTTAGAACATCAGTTTCATTAAAATTGAATGTTTGCAATACAAATATAACTCAATCATTACTTTGCTAATTGTTGCTCCCTCAGATGGTGCTTAGTCACTATTCCACTCCAGATCAATCTGTATATCATCCATGTAGCCTGTGTCATATTTTGAAATAAGTAATTAAAAAATAAAATGTGTAGGCTACATTTTTGTTTTCTCTATTTTCCTTAATTTTTTAATCCATCTCAAACATAAACTATTCTGATTCTCCACATGGGAATATAATTGAATAAACCTTTGTTTACATATAAGTATTCCAGTTCTCTCATGTGGGAATATAAATGAATAAGCCTTTGTTTACACATTAAACACTTGCCATTACTGAAGTAACAGCACAGGATGCTCTATTTCCTTGTGTCCCCTCTATTCCTACTAACGCCTCGAGACATGAGCCTGTGACTCAATCACTGAGGCCAGAGAAGTGGCATCCCAGACTCTCCTGCTTATCATACTCACCTTTTGAAATGCAGAACATCATTCCCATCAAACTACTCTTAATTCATTATCCTTTGTCTTGACTTGTGTTTCAGAAGAGATCTCACAGCCTACAGCTAGTATCAAACTTCCTGACACACAGACCTAGTCCACCTTCTTGCCTGTTTTCCCTCCCTTCCTTCCTTCCTTCCTTCCTTCCTTCCTTCCTTCCTTCCTTCCTTTCTTTCTTTCTTTCTTTCTTTCTTTCTTTCTTTCTTTCTTTCTTTCTTTTTTCTTCTTCTCTTTTTGTTTATATGAAAGATCATTGTTTGATTCCATTTGTAGTCTTTTTTTATTTTTTTTAATTACTTCATTGTTGTTTGATTACAGTTGTCTGAATTTTCTCCCCACCACCCCCCCACCCCAGCCAAAGGGACCTCCCTCCCTTGTTTTTTCTTACTTCCCTCAGTAGGGGCACATGCATGCATGGACATCAGGTTTTATTCTCAATTGTCTGCTCTTCTTCTTTCCTATAGGAGGAAGGTGACAATATCACTAAGTCTGCCAGGAAAATCATGGTTTATACCTGTTGTCCTGGTTTGATTTTTAAAAAACACTTTCAGGTACAAGTGGAAGAGGCTATAAAGGGGAAAAATGGTAATGGAATAAGTACAATTAAAAAACACTTTTCACTCTCAACATTGCTCTTGTTTAGAAAATATAGTACATCTGCATCTAAGTGTCACTTCTTATGGAGAGGATATATTTCTACCTCCATCCATATTAGGTTTAGCAATGTGACATGCTTTGCCCAATGAAGTATGAGGGAAAGAGACTGATGCCAGCTCTGAGCAGGAACTTCAATGGCCTATGAGAGTTTCCTCAAGATCTCTTGATCTTCTCCCTTTGCCACAAGAATAGCATCTTTCACATGGGGCTGTCCCTCAGCCTGTGTTCTGGTTTGAGGAGCATTCCTTTCTGGAATAGAGCAAAGCCACTGCTAACCAGCCACCAGCCACAGGTATCATGAATGAGAAATACATACTGTTGAGAACCACTGAGATTTGGGGATTTTTTTTATCTTAGCGTAATATAACAAATGCTTTGGTTTATTTTCTTCTTTTATCTGTCCTCCATTCTTAAGTCTTATAAGCAACTTTGTCCTCTGACTCAATGTAATTTCATGGACAATTCTGAACCAATTTCCAGCATATACTCAGAAGCTGTATGTTTTTAGGGAATAGTAACTCCAAAACCAACTTTGAGGGTAGAGAAAAAAGAGGAGGAAGGGAGGGAGCCCAGTAGCAGCAGCAAGTGCTACTAGTGGCCCCATCTCTACCAATCTATGTGTACAAAGTCATCACTGTCTTTTTTTCTTTTGCTTTGTTTTATTTTGTCTTTACATACCTCGCTCCTATGTATTCCTTGTCCCTAATCTGAGTTGATAGGCCAGGTTGATAAGTTAAATAAACCCATGAGAAAAATCAGTATATTTTTCTGCAAATGTATAAAGGACACTAAATAGGTTGGGGCAACGAAGTTGTAAGAGTAGAACTGTGTACAAGGTCTAGTCAGATCCTTGCAGTGCTGTCCCCCATCTGTCTAGGTGAAGTGGAACGCCACTCCTGGGATGTGATTTCAGACTCACTGCAAGCTCAGGCCTTTGCTCACATGTTCTGACCACCAGGTGGCTCTCCAAGCCAATCTGTTCCGTGAATCCCATTTGACATTGTTTCAGAATATGTATTTCCAGTAGGTCATCTCTTCAGGTTTCTGGAAGAGTTTAAATGACCATTTCCTAGAATACTAAGTATTTTTTCAATCATCATTTCCTCATTCACTTCTCAACAATTAAAGGCTTGAATGAGGTTCTACTCCAGAGTCTACTTGATAATATAATCACAAAATGTCTGTAACTCATACTTTAGCCTTTGCCATGTACCAAGCAATCAAGTCTTCCTATTATTAATAATTTACACACCCTATTTTATACCAATTTAAATCCTAACAAAATATTATCTATTGCTTGCCATCTATATTATATAAATACACAGACTGAAGTATACATGCAACAATGGGCTGAAGGTAAAGATTTGGAGACATTAGTGCTATCAGATTAGGATTGGAAGGCATGGGTATAAAGAAGATGGACTTGGAGAAATTTTAAAATAAGAACAGAGCAAAGAGTAAATCCTGGGCCTACTTGATTTTAAAAGTGAATGAGATTTTAAAAGCCTGCCAAAGCAATTGATGCAGAGTTTGTAGATGAGAAGAGACAGCTTTTCGAAAAACCAATGGGAAAAAGTTTCCAGGAGGGACAGCATGATGGTCAGTGTCACATGCTCCAGGTAAATGAAGCAAGGTAAACACCAATGAAGCAAATCCATCAATGGATTTGTAAATTAGGGTATTATTGGTCACCTTTTAAGGGCATTAATATAGCAATAAGGGTACTTGTCAGATTCAATGAACTCCAGAATAACAGAGTATGAGGAAATGAAGGAAAATGATAAAGAAAGTGGACACTAGAGAGAGAAATGAGGTCAGTTGTAACTTCCTTCATGTTAAATAAGGAAAGACTGAGTATGTTTTTAAAGTAAGGGAAAGAATTAAAAGGTCCAAGAAAGTCTTGTTAGAGAAAGGAAATTAGACACTATGATGCAGTTTTTCACTTACTGGACTGACAAAAATTTTAAATTTGCTTACACTTTGTCCTTGCAGAATGGTGGAGAGACAGCTGCTTTTTTTACTTTCTCTTATTGTTCGCTGGAGAGGAAATCTGTTATAGCTGACACTGAGCCAATAGTGCAACACTGTAATTATTAAAAATGCACATGCAAAATGCAACTTGTTAATAAAAATATCCACTTCAAGAAATTTATTCTAAACTCACACATATGTCAATTGATGTATGTCTTAGGTGATTTATTTCTTTGTACCAGGACACAACTGGCATATCTGTCAATAGGCAATGATTTAATCAAATTATGATACATACAGACAATTGATTATTCTGCAGCTTTAAGAAACAAATGACTGAACTGTCCAGTTATTAGTAAGAAGAGATCCAAGAACATACTAGGTTAAAGAAATAGTGTATAATGGCATGTATCAGCTAAATATTGTATATAATAAAGAACAAATCAGAATATGTATTTATTTTTATTTCATATAGACAAAAGGCTATGGAGTGATTCAAAATTAATTAAAAATAATAGAACCTGTGTATGGACAATGGTGGTTTGGAGGATGTGGGCTAATTAGACTAGAAAAAGAGATATATAAGAAACTTACACTGTATTCATTTTTATCCTTTTTTAAAAAGTATATATATTTCCTATTCAAAAATTTGAGAAAAAAAGAAGTTTAAGTATAATTATAGGGAAATTGAGAGCTATGAAGGCAGCAGCGAAAGAGAGTATGGAATTAAATGTAAGAAAGCATTGAATCTGGTTAAAGGAGACAGAGAGCTTCCTGACAAGTAGCATTTATGCTAAGGCTCAAAGTATAGGTAGCAGTAGACCGAGCCAGGGAAGGGCAGCACTGTGCCAAGCAAGTGGATAGTCACTTTGCATTAT
The DNA here is from genome assembly GCA_004027475.1 of Anoura caudifer. NCBI lineage: Eukaryota > Metazoa > Chordata > Mammalia > Chiroptera > Phyllostomidae > Anoura > Anoura caudifer. Next base: position 48,733 of record PVKU01004341.1, on the reverse strand, counting down.
GCCAGGTGAAATAAGCCAAGTACCATATGATTTCACTCATTTGTGAAATCTAATGAACAAAATGAACTAACAAGCAAAATAGAAACAGAGCAATATGTAGAGAGCAGGCTGACAGCTGTCAGGCAGGGGTACAAAGCTGGATATGGAGGTATTGAGCAAAAAATGAAGAAAAAGATAGAAAAAACTCGTGGATACAGACAACAGTGTAGTGGTTGCCGGAAAGTGAAGGAGGGTACAGGGGGACAAATGGTGATGGACGGAGACTTGACTTGGGCTGGTGAACACACAACATAGTGTACAGGTGATGTGTTGTAGAATCATACATCTGAAACCTTCATAATTGTGTTAACCTGAAACACCACAATAAATTCAATAAAAAGTGTGAAAAGAGGCAAGCAGAGGAGACAGAAGAGTATGGGGAGATAGTGTGTTATGGAAGACTGAGCGTGAATGACAAAAGAAGAGGACAAAAGGAGAAAAGGGTGATGAGAGAGCTAGGGGCAGTGAGAGAAAGGAAGCTAAAAAGAGGTAAAGGAAGAAAGAGAGGAGACAAAGGAAAATCTTCTTGTGGGCACGGAGACACATTGAAGGGATGAGAAAGGAACGTGTTCACAGAGGCAGGAAGAAGGAATGCAGACACAGAGAGGAGGGACAGAGTGGGCGCTGGTGAGATGACCTAAAAAGAAACCAGATATGGTGGCACATCATGAGAAGGCAGGGTTCTTTGGAATAGACAATAATGCTCAGGAAAATAGAAGGCAGCAGGAAAAAAGGAAGGCCAAGTTGGTGATGGACTGACTTCATAAAAGAAGCCATAGGCATCAGTCTACGGAAGCTGCGTTGGACTGTTGAGGACAGGACATTGTGGGCATCACTCATTCATAGGGTCACTAGGAGCTGGAGGTGACTCAAAGGCACATAAGCCCACATGCTAAACATCAGGCTAGACATCTGTTCTCTGGCTGTGAGGTTCATGATGGCAGAGGTTGCCCTTTAAAAGGACTTAGCAGAATTGTGTGCAATAGTTGGTGGGCAACACATACTGTGGTCTTAAATGAGCAGGGAGTTCAAGAATGAGTGAATAGCCTTTCTGTGGCCACTATATACATATCTGTATGTTTGCTTTTAATCTAATAATATTGTAAAACTCAGCAATTATGGTAATAATAAGTGCAGTTGTCAACTTGATTATTGTTAGATTTCAAGTAGTAGCAGTAAAAAAATATGGGTATAAAAAGTGTGTATAGGTGCCAACAATTATGTACCTATTTTTAAAATCTATGCACACTGACTATGACTAGAATGAACTCAACTATCTGGTAATACTGAGGCAATTAACTTGGAGAGGGAAAATCAAGTGTGGGCAGATATTTTGCTTTCCTTGTAAAAGCTTTGTGATTATTTTAGATCTTATATGCATAGCATATGACTTATTCAACAAATGAATTATACTTATAAGTACAAAATTACAAAATAACACATAAATATATGTAAACACATCAACCAAATTCCTTTCAAAAGTGGTTATTCACCAACTGGCTAGAATGATTCATAGATATTTACCGTTTCCTTTTGTGGAATAAAAGTATGGGTGGATCCAATGACTATATTCAGTTTCACTAACCTAGGCTTCATACAAATAAACACTGAGTGGGGCAAATACTTGGATATGGTATTTTGAATATATAAATAATACAACACTGAGGCTATAATTTATAAGTATTTGTAAATATACGACCATAGAGGATTCTCAGAAGTTGTTATTACATCGTCTCAAAATGGAGTTGGAAAATATTGAAAAATAAGACGCTGAGGACACACTGTTAACAGTTAAAGGAATGTCTGCCAAGCAGCCACAAACAGTGTTTCTGCTTCAGAGGAAATTTGCATCTTCATAATAAGTGTTATATGAAAAGCAGAGCCCCTTTCACATGCCAGCTCAGCTATTCAGGCTATTCTTATCTTCTATCTGGAATACTGCCTAGTAAGAATAGGAAATTCTTCATTCAGTTTGCCAATTATATCTTCCATGTGCAGGCAGCGCAGAGCACTGGTGAACATTCAGAAGCCTGCGGACTGAATTCATTGCTGGAGGATGGTCAGCTTTGTTCAACAATCTAGGAAGCGTAGCTGGCTTTAATAATACATGAGGAGGCATGGGGGAGCCGGGTCTGGGCTGTGTTTCAGCCTCTCGTGTTGACTGCGTGCATGCTGCCTTCAGCCACGGAGTCTGCCCTCTCCCGGCTCTGTGGAAGGGAAAGTTAGAAAACAAAGCTTGGAGCATTTCACATTTTGTAAAGTGAACCTCTTATGCAATAAACAAAATACTCAAGAAGAAGTCGTAAGACTGTGGCCAAGCATTCTTTTTTAATTATACAGAAACATTTCTCTAACATAGTAAAATGCAGTTACATGTGTAATAACATAAACTTAAAATTTGGCTAAATAATGGAACTCTTTTACATACACAGAAGGAACTTTAAGAATAAAAGCATGTTTCTTTAGATTCTATAAAAATTCAATGAGTAGTTCAAAATATCATGTCTACTTTAAATGTGTATGTTTTAGTCTTTGTGTATGAATTTGCTGAGTATATGGATTAAATAAAAATTTCATTCTCATTATTTATTCTATAGGACTTTCTGTAGGACATTGTATTTCAACCACAAAACATTCTAAATATTACATGGGAGTCACTACATATCATAAACTGATAGGCTAAAGGTTTTTCGGTGCTAATAATATCCCTAGCAACAGTACCCTCAAATACTAGACTCCTTTGTCCTCTCTGCTCTGGAAAAAGGATTGAAAACCCATGTGCCATCAAGCCCTTTTGAAGAGGACTAAGTACAGACAACAGAAAGTGCTGTGGACCCCAGCAAACTAAAGGCTGTGTCCATTCCCAAATTATCACATTTTTTAAAAGAGAGGTAAAACATGCTCTTGGTCAAACTGAACTTTCCACTAGTCGATTATGTCCAACTTGCTATCACAGCTGTAATATACTTCTACTTTATCTAATTGTTTCAAGAAATACCTTGAAGAGAACAGACTGTAATACATCCTATAAGACAATCAGAGGCACTCCCCTGACCTCCCCACCCATAGGGGTCTCCAAGTTAAGGTGCCTTTGGTCACTAATAAATGTTAAGCTCCGTTGTTTTCCCCTTTTCTTCAAACAAACAGAGGCGTCTTCTCTATGAACTCAGCCTTCAGCCTTGACCTTACTCCATCCCCCAGCCTTCCCCGCTGCCATCATACAATGCTCACCTTTCTCTGTGTCTCCCACATCCTCCAGCCCCACTTCCCTGTGGGCATTACTGACCGAAAAAAACAAGGGGCAAGGACTTGAAGAATCATGATAAGAGGTGGTGATAAAGGTAGTGACCTAGAAAACCAGGAGTTTTCATTTTTTTGTTTGTTTATTTTAACTTTGGGGGGAATAATTTCATTCTTTTAGATATAGTTGATGTATAGCATTGTATTACTTTCAGGTATGCAGTATGATTAATATTTGTGGATGTTGTGAAATGATCACCACAATAAGCCTACTTAACATGCATCACAACAGTTACACATTTTTTCTTGTGATAAGAACTTTAAAGATCAACACTCCTACTTATAGGAGACCGTTCTGCATGGCATGGGCCCAGCTCCCACTCGGAGATGCACAGGACCCATGCCCATGGATATGTTCTCCCATGGGGAATCAGTCCTGCATTGTACCCAGGCCGCTTTGAGACTTGCTTTTCCTAAAACTCCCTCACCTTGAATTGAGGCAGCAAGTGCTTACTGTAACTTCCTAAAATCCATGCTAAACCTCCCCAGTATGGAGTGTAACCAGTTCAACCACTTTTCCCTTTCCATTTGCAAATATCCTTCTGTGATGTGATTAGCGGCATCATCTCCTTTGTTTTCTGTAAAAAGTAACCACCTAAAGTGAACCTGTGCATAGTAAATGAGGACCATCATGTAATGTGCCCAGAAAAAGAAAAGGCTGGTCATGGCAAGGGCTGAGCCTTTTCTCCTCTTGAGAGAGAAGCCATGCTGTCCCTCGTTCTCCACAAGACTTGGTAGTCTGGGTGAATTTCTCATGCCTCATCCACAATGTGGCAGACCCCACAAGCCAGGGTCCGTATCACTTAGTAACTTTCAAATATACAATGCACTATTATTAACTATAGTTGCTGTGCCATGCATCACATTCCCACAGCCTGTTTATTTTATAACTGAAAGTGTGTCCCTTTGACCCTGTCACCCACTTTGCCCATCTCCCACCTCTGGCAGCCACTCATCTGTTCTCTGTATCTGTGAACTTCTTTGGTGTTGTTGCTGTTTTTGGATTCCACATATGAGTGAGATTACAAAATATCCACCTTTCTCTGCCTGACACATTTCATTCTAGATCCACCCATGTTGTTACAAATGGCAATGCAAAAGGTTTTGATGACAGTGGTTCCCATCAGTGAATACACGGGAGAAAACTTCTCTCTGAGCCTTCACCTGATATTGTGCTGCACAGAATTATTTTCTCCTAAAGCTTCTGAAATACAACGCTAAAAGAAATTCATTCTTGGGACTCTTTCAGCAATATTATTTTGCTAAAGAGGTATTTAAGTTTGTTATTAAGTTTCACATAAATTAAGCAATAACAATGTCTCTAAAAACATCACTACTTAAGTTGACAAATCTTTAAACCCAACAATAAGCAATCTATAGACCCAGAGAACAGGATTTCTCTTTCTCACCAAGGCAGATTCAGGTTATTCTTAGTAAGTTTTCTTCAATGTAAATGCTGACTCTGACAGGGCAACATTCTCTCTGCATTATGTAGGTCAAAGAAAAGGAACTTAATCATTCCATAAAGATGTCGTTATAAATTGAATTACTTCTCAGTTATGTAGTGAGTCTAAAGGGTGTAAGGGGATACTTGCTGGACAACAGCTATTTAATTATGTTTCCTGTAACTGAAGGTACAGTTTGAGTTCATGATAATTATCTTAGTGCAATGCTTTTTCTCTATTGATGTTCCTTGAATTTTAAAGATGATTTTATTAACCATGTAGCTGAGTAGTATTTTTCTTTAAGAAAATATATCAAAATACTTTGATACTTATTTATAGAGATATAGATACATTTTATATATTTTGTTACTTTAAATCATCTACCAGTTTTCTATGACAGAATATGTAATATTTTATTAAATTTTAAAATGTTTTCTTATAAAATGAGGCTAAAATTTCTGTAGCTCAGTCATAACAGTTAAAAACATTTTCTTATGCTCTATTAAATACACTGTTAGTTTGTTTGCTGATATTTCCTTTTGGTTATTTGTTATCTTCCATGTGATTTTCCAATGTCTCCTAGAGTTTCACAGATCAGTAATCTGAAATGAGATTTTGATGTTCAAAGCTTAAGTCCTCTGCTAGATATTAAATATTCCATGTGAAGGTCAGGTTAGGGTTGATTCATAGCACTTCATATAAACAGCAGCTTACAGTCCCTTTAAATCATGACTTCATTTTCTTTCTCTTTTTGTACATAACGGACTCTGCAACTTAGATCTGTGTTTTGCATTATTGAAGAAAGACATATCATATTTTTCTAAGGAAAACTTTGAAAGACTTAAATTAAAGTCCTGCGCTGTGTATTTTGTTTTTATGATACTACTTATGTTTAGGATTGTTTATCCTTGAATGTGTAATGCCAGGTTTTCCTTGCAAGTTCTCAGTCTTTTGTTTGTTTCTTTTTCTTCAGTGTGATCCCAATTTTTTGTTTGTTTTGGAATTTACTATTCTATTGTGATGATGGTAATTAAATCTATATGATAGACTATATCCTGTTTCAGAAGAGGAAATTATCATTAGCATTTGTTTGGTTTATCTCTTTTTGTAAGGTCAGTTAACACAGTAACAACTCAAATTTGCAGAAAAGCAGAAGGACATAGCATAAAGAATTCCAGCAGCAGATGCCTTAATTGCTAATTATGAATGACCTCAGGCAAATCACCAAGATTCTCAGAATTTATTTTTCTCATCTTTGAAAGAGGGACCACAGCATGGAGTTACCTAACAGATGTGAAGGAACCAAGTTAATGAATATATGTAAGTCCCTTAAAAAATGTAAACCAAAGTAAATTTGTATGGTATTCTAATTGTAAATGTTAAGGCATAATCAGAAAAAAGGACAAATTCTAGATAGTAAAAGAATCATAACTGATTTTAAATACATCTTAATATTTTGGGATTTTTTCATAGTTTACAAAATCTTGGTGGGATTTTTTAGCTCATGTTAGCTATGTACATGTAAAAAGCACTATCAGTTAGAGTCACTTCTCTTTGATAAATTAAAGTTTGCCCAACATTCATGTGATACAAGCAGATTAATCTCTCTGTGTCTCAGTACCTTCTCTGAAAAGTGGGTTGTATGAGATCATGGGTAAACATTGATATCATTTTCTTTAGAACTTCTGATACCTCTATCATCTTTGAGCCAGGTCTGCAAGCTGCATTATGATCTGCTCTGGCCAGACTGAAGCTCAAAAAAATCTTTTTTCTGGTCAAAAAAGAAAAAAAAAAGGCTGCTCCGGTTGTTTTGCTGAGCTAGGTGTCCTATCTGAATGCCATGTTTATGAGTGCACACAAATGAAATAATAAAGATTTCAGAGGGAACTAAGGTAGACAACCAGTTATGTGAAGGCCACTAGCCTTAGAAAATAGTTGGAAGTGCGAAAATCAATTAACTAGCATAGTTACCCAAAGGAAAAAAAGTTTCTCTTTTTTCAAGTGAATAAATTGTCTTAATATGAAAAACTATATCCCATGGTAGTTAGAATCATTCTCATTTTACAGGTAAAGATGTAACATGTGAGGTTCTGAGAAAATGTTTTGACTGTCTAGAGTTACTGAGCCAACAATAAGTACAGTTGGAATTCTTACCTGGGTTTTTGAAAGTGTATATCAGTACAGTTAGCATGTGACATGTTTTCTCAATCATCATCTGCCTTTACACCTGCTCCACAGTGAGGAAGCTCTGGCAGAACCTGTGTGTGGTACTGATGGTCATGCCAGTGGCCAGAAGAGTCCCAGATACACAGACAGGGATGTGCAAAAGAATGTTTTCAGGTGTGTTTGTACAGAAAATAATACAGCAGTTAATAAATAATAATATGGGAATAAACTCTGTTTTTTGTGTGTTCACAACTGTAAACCTCCTTTTTACCACCCCTCTATATTGTACACAACACATATTTGTTGACTGAATAAAGCAATACTTATAGTATTTATTGAATAGCTTCTCTTTTCACATTAATTTTAAGAACAAATAATGGATCATTTCTTTTTTTTTCTTAAAATTTCTGCTTATTTTTATATAATCCATACCTGGTTTTGTAAAGGATTTTATTTATTTATTTATTTTGGAGTGAGGGGAAGGGAGGAAGAAAGAGAGGGAGAGAAACATCAGAGTGTGGTTGCCTCTCATGCGCCCCCTACTGGGGACCTGCCAGGGTAACACCAGCCATGTTCCCTGACTGGGAATCTAACCAGTGACCTGTGGGGAATCTAACCTGTGGGTCACAGGCCAGCACTCAATCCACTGAGCCACATCAGGCAGGCCAATGCCTAAATTTTTTTACATCAGAGTTGATAGCCCAGATGGAAAATTATTCCCAGCTCCTGACATAAAGTTTTAGCAACTAGTCCAGTAAAATGAGCAAATTAGAGTAAAAAGCCCTGGCTGGTGTAGCTCGGTGGATTGAGCATCGGCCTCAGAACCGAAGGATTGCAAGTTCAATTCCCAGTCAGGACACATGCCTGGGTTGCCATCCATATCCTCAGTAGGGCATGTGCGTAAGACAACCACACATTGATGTTTCTCTCTCTCTCTCCCTTTCCTTCTCTCTATAAATAAATAAATAAGAGTAAAAACATAGGTTTCATTAGTTTATTCTAAAATTAACAATATTTGGTAACTTAATATGAAATTAAAAATGTACAATTTTTTAAATGCTCTGAATAGGGAAGCATGCATCCCAAATTTGGTTTTGGGACCTCCTGCCATTCCAATATCTCCAAATGACCATAAAAAACTTGTAAATATTATTTAATTTTAACTCAATTTAATTCCCAAATAAACACATATATTACCTCTAGGCAGTGTTGGAATGATGACCTTGAAATCTAACAACGTCTGAATGCATTATTACTCAATCTGGGACTCTCTGCATGGAGCCAACAAGAACTTACAGAGTTCTCACTTTGCTTTCCATAACTTCTCTTGTTGCACAGACTTTTCAGACCTTCTTCAGATTTTATTTTGTCCCATCATATTTCATTCTGCTTGAAGGATTTCCAAATCGGTGGAGATAGTTTTTCTTAAAATGAAATCACCTAATCACTGTAATCTTCTATGGATGGCTGGAATGTAAAGGAGGCTAAGATGTCCTCAAACCCCTCACATCCAAAAAATTAAAGGAAGAGAAGATGTTCAGAATAACCAGGTACTTAGACAAGGGAGTCTGGTTGTCGATTTCAGGAATGTGAACTTAGACCTCATCTCATCTTGTTGCCCCCAGTTCTCGTGGGTAAGGTCTTAAGGTCATATATTCCTTCTAAGCATCAGTATTTTTTTCTGTTTCTTTGTTGTTCAATAGGGTTTATAATGGTCCCTACTTCAGAAGTTTTTAATTATGATGCATGCTCTGCACCATACCTGATATGCAATAAATATTCAGTAAATGAGATTATTATGACCCTGAGGTATACATTGTAAACTTGCAAATCAGATGATTTATGATTAATAATGAGCATAATTACCAAAAGATCATTGACTATTCATGTCTTTTCTTTTTTCCCCCACAAAAATGCATTACCGTGTTTCAGGGAGGGAGGCTGGGAACAAAGGAGAGTTGATTTAACATTGTTTATTAAAGTGCGGAAGCTAGTACAGAAACCAAGACAGAGCACTTGTTATTGGTACAGCTTGTGCAAAGTGCTGGGGTTATTAAGCAAATATGTGTACAATCTGGTAAATAAGGGAAAGAAGCTACTCAAATAATCACAAATGAATATATACATACATTTACATATGAAATAAAGGGGGAAAGATAAAATAATGGGAAATTCAAGATTGTGTCCATAATTATACTTTTTACAACCATTCAGAAAATGAACTTTCAGAATATTAAAATTCTGAATTTCCCAAATTCCCAGAATAGATAAACCCTGGATCTCAGAAGGTTCTTCAGGCAGGAGACAGTCTGAAGACAAGCTTTGAAGTAAATTATAGATAACATTGATAAAATGAGCATAAACAAGAACTTCAAAAAGAAAGGTGTTTCAAACTACAGCAAGTGAAATTTAATTCAGTCATAAAAATAGTTAAGTACTAAAATGTGGCTGCCTTCCTGGGGAAAAAGGTAAAATAGAACCAGCCAAAATCACAGGGTATGCTGGGCTAGTTCTTTCAGAAGAAAAGGACCAGGCTAAGTGACTGCTTTATGTTCAGGATAGCTCTGATTCAACAATAGAAATAGCCCCCAAAGTGACATTTTTCCTTCTTGAAATGAGTTAGCTATGTATCTCTACATCTGTAGAAGATGCTTTTGCTAAGGACTTACTAACATATTATTAAATATATGTACTTATGTACATCCTGTACGTTGGAGAATAAAAGTTACTATTCAAGTAGGGATTCTTTTCAACATGTTCTCAGACACATAATGCTTTGTTTTATCAGCTTCTTTCTTAAATGAAATATTTCAATTCTAAAAAAAAGTAAGCCAAACTATTATATGCCAATAAAGCACATTTATTATGAATCACTGGCTATTTACAGAAAAAAGGGAAGCTGTGTAATTCACTTGAACAGCATCCAACAAAAACCATGCTAAATGCAGACTCACTCATTTTGATGAGTGGAATCCAACTGCTTCATTTATAACTTTGATTTTTTTCTTAGAGAGAATTATAAAACTGGTAACAGATACTGCATTTTGTTTTGTCATATGAATACATGTTTTAAGCAGAACATAAATTCTAAGAATTCTCTTTTAAGGTGATGGAAAACTATAATGTATTTTCATGGAAGTTGCCTTTACTTAAACCATATAAAAGTGTTGGTCATATTGCTTTTATTCTATTAAGAAATGGCAGTTCAAAGATTCTATCTTTGTTATCATGTATATTATTTTGCTAGGGCTTCCACACAAAGTACCACCAACTGGGTGGTTTTAGCTACAGATATTTATGTTCCACAATTCTGGAGGTTAGAACTCCAAGATCAAGGAGTAAGTAGGATTGATCTCTTCTAAGTTCGCTCTCCTTGGCTTACAGATGGTTGTTACCCCCCGGAGTCTTCACATGCTCATTCTTCCCTGACACAGACTGACACAGTCTCATTTAAACTTATTTACCTCTTTAAATGCCTTGTCTTCAAACACTGTCAAATTCTGAGTTCATGAGGATTTGGACATCCACATAGGGATTTGGAAGGGACACAATTTAGCCCATAGTACCACAGATTTTGGCAAAGTACCTTTAGGAGTTTTACTAAACAAAGCATTTTTAGAGCAAAATTAAACATCAGTAAATCTGTGATACCACAGCTTATACCACAGAAGCATGGCCTTATGTTTCAATGCAACTAAAATGTAGATGTACACAGATTTACAAAGTAAAAAACATTAAGAGACCAATTTCTTTCCATGACAATATAATAAACTGATAATGTGTTTAAAGTAACCACCAAAACATGTTCTACCATTCTCATTTCTCCAAGTACAAGAAATACATCTTTGTAGAGACTGCTGAAGGGCTCTCAAGGCCTTCTCCACAAATTTATACCCCCTTGCTCTGACCCTCCAATGCAATATTTCTTTTCAGCTATTTGAATAGAGAGAAAAGTAGGTTAACAGCTCCTTCTTTTTATCCCTAGTAGTCTGGATAGTATTATAACATTTGGAGACAAGATATGTCTTGAATTTCTTAAAATATAACAACATTATGCAAGTGTTAATGCAAAACCTCTTGGTAGATTTGGGGTGATCGGCTAAAATGTGGCTAAGTCCCCTCCTCAGCCCACCGTCTCCTGGGCAACCTGCGTGTGTGTACTCAGGCCTCTGCACAGGTGTGCTCAGAGTTGGCAGAGACCTTGAGAGGCAGCTGCCTCCAAGCTACATTTTTATAGAGGAGCCTGCTTCCAAGCTGTCATAGTAGACCTGAAATGATATATCCCTGGCTTTGTACATTATCATGTACTTCACTCTTATTTTTAAGAACCTAGTTAATGCTCTCTAAGTGTTATTATTACAGCAGTCCAATCTGTCATGAGCTTTTATCTCACTATGTGAAACAGTGCCAGGTTTCAAGAGGGGCTCTCAAACCGTCAGTGGGCTGATTAGACCACTGCCACTCCCGGTATGTGAGTGATGCCGCCGTGTACGGCGGTGGCAGTGTGTACGTCTGACACATAACTGCCTTGCAGCAGCCTCTCAGGAACTGAGTAACTTTTCAGGTGGGGCTTAGATATGTGGTTAATGAATAACACATTCAAACTCTTTCTTATTCAGCAGGTGCTTGTATTCACTCACCAGAAGAATAAGAGTTGCATGGATGGTTCCATAACACTTGGAACTCACCATGCTCTAAAACAAACTTCCTTCATAAAGTGGCTTCATGTCTTTATTTTCCTATTATTTTTTCTTTGAAACTTAGTGCTGATATCTCATGGGTTACATCTGAGCCATTTTCTTTGTTTCTACTTTCAATCTATTGATAAATTCAATTATTCTGTCTTTTCAATAACTCTCTTTTCCACCCTTTTTCCTCCTCCTAACATGCTGGTTAGGGTTGTTGATATTCATCATCTATATATTTAATCTCGTAATTAATATCAATGCCTCTATCTCTATCTCAGTTCTTCCTCACTGCCATATGAGACTCTTTTTTAAAATGCCATGAGTATTTTTTAGATTTTATTTATTTATTTTTAGAGGGGAAGGGAGAGAGAAAGAGAGGGTAAGAAACATCAATGTGTGGCTGCATCTCATGCACCCCTTACTGGGGACCTGGCCTGAAACCCAAGCATGTGCCCTAGACAGGAAATCGAACCAGCAACCCTTTGGTTTGCAGGCTGGCAATCAATCCACTGAGCCACAGAGCCAGAGCTGCTATGTGAGACTCTTTTTAATGCATATTTCTAATCATAAAATCTTGGCATGTTTGCCATGTTAAAATAATTATAATGATAATAATAGTAGAAATAATTAAAACAAAACCCTATGTAATCTCCCTTTTTTGTCTTAATAAAATGTAGGCTCTTTGCTCACTCTGACAAAATATTCTCCTAGCTCTTCTCTAAATATATTTCCAATCTTAACGCTAACTCCTTTACTAGAGTTTATGTTTCATTCCTCTTGAGTCAGTTACTATTCCCCAAATGCCCTGATGTGCTCATCCTTCTATGTAGTCACACATACTGTTCTATGTCCTGGAATTCCCTCTCCTACTCATACCTACCTACCATCCCCATACTTTAAGGACTGCCTCAAATATTGATCTTCTCTGAAGCTGTATCTTCAAGTCATAAATACAAATAATCCTATTGTTCTGTAATCCCACTACTGTGTGTGTTTTTTTTAATCTCAGCATTCTATCTTATGTTGTCATTTGTCTACCTGAATGATCTACTCTATTATATAGTAAATCCATGAAAGGCAAAAGCTGTGTCTCTTCTTTATCACCCCTCTTATGTCTGTTCTCTAGTAGAGAGACTAAGTTGACGACAAAGACATAGCAAATTATTCTGAACTAGAGTAACTTTCCCTGTTACCAGGCAGCCATTTTATTTTTCTCCCCACACCACCAGTTCGTGGATGCTAATTGAAAATTAGCACCCACCCCTTTTCCTTCTTCCTCTCTCTTTTCTGTTACTTCTCATCCTTCTGCTCCTTCTTCTCTGGTTATTTTATTCTCATCCTCAGTTTTCCTTTCCTGTTTCTTCTTCTTTGCTAGAAGACTGAAAAATATCTGAACAGAACAAGAAAGTCAATTAAAAGGAAATAATAAATACATTGAAATAAATTTAATAAATTAGAATATCTGTCCAGAGATGAATTCATTAACAATCGTTCTTGGTGTAGCAAATTCACACTAAGTCCACCTCAGTAATGGGTTACACTGGGGTTCATTTAAAAATATGTACAAAAATAATTGTCAGGATTTCAGTATTCAAAAGGTTGTAAAGGGATATACTCTTAGCACATATAAAGTATTTTAGGAGTAATAAAATGGGATGTGCCTTCTATTACAATCCTATAACAATTTGCCTTATTAATATACAAAGTTTTATCAGAACTTCAGATGCTCTACCATGTACACACTCACAAACACAAAGTGCACACGCATACATACAACTACCACTACTTTCTTCCTATTTAAGATTTTGTATTATTGGTAGTATTGTTGTGGTTGTGAATGTCTGTCTGACAAGCAGGAAATAAGAAAAATAAACAGAAATTTAGGAAGAGAACATAGAATGTGATTTTTTATGGTCCATACCACTATAATAAGGCACATAAGAGACAAATATCAGTTCAAATTATGAGTCCTTAACTGTTACCTAAAACAGTACTGAGATATAATAATCTATCTGTAATATTCATTGATTCCCTCATTTTCTTTACTGGAAAATGCAACCATTCTGCATATAGTTTTCTTTCAAATGCTGAGATAGCTTTAAATTCCTTCTTTACTGTTTCTTTGGCTTTGGACTCTATATTTAGTGCATTATTTACAGGAGAGTTATCAGAAAATAGGTGTTAATGTTTAGTGTTTTGAAATACAAATTTTATTTCTATCAATAGTGGAATATGTAGTTATATTGCAATCTGGAGATTTCTTAATATTTTAAAATTCACCAACATATATTTATTAAGCCAAAAGTGTTTCTACAACAATTTATGCCCTGAGGATAATAAAGTTTACCTAGCAAAATTGAGGAGAAAAATTTTTAAAAGATACATGAGGTATGTCTGGAAAAAGCCCAGCCATATACTGTTGATATAATGATAATGCTTTGTGTAACATCTATGTAACCTGTCAGCCCAGGAGAGTGGATTGGGACGTGCATGCATGAACAATGACAACTTCACTGTCCTAGTCAGTGGAGGTGGTAGACACTGTTGAGTGAGCATGTGTACTGTGTGGCTCTCACATTCAAAATGGCTGAGGGAGTACAGCAATAAACTGCATCAAATTTTGCTTCAAATTTGAACAATTCTCCATGGAAACTATTTAGATGATTCGGAAGGCCACAGCTATGGGCAACTGGTGATTGGCAGCTTCATCACAGCAACGTGCCTGCTCATGCATCACAGCTCATGCAGAGTTTTTTGGTGAAACATTAAATCATCCAGGTGACTCAACCCCTCTACAGCCCAGATTTTGTACCCTGAGACTTCTGGCTTTCTCCAAAACTAAATCATCTTTGAAAGAGAAGAGATTTCAGACCATCAATGAGATTATGGAAATTACAATGGGGCAGCTGATGGCGAATGGGAGAACTGTGAGAGGTCCCAAGGTGCCGACTTTGTAGGGGACTGAGATACCATTGTCCTACAATCTTTCTTGTGTCTTGTATCTTCTTCAATAAATGTCTGTATTTTTCATAGTACATGGCTGAATGCTTCCTAGACAGACTGTCTAGTTTAAATTGTAATGTTCATTAGAACTGATATCATCAATTCAATGCCATCATAAATGTAATATACCATAATTTTCAGTGTTACTGTTATAATTTTTGTCAATCCCATGATATTAAAAATATGAGCTAGCTCAGGATTTTTTTAGAATACCTTCATATGTTGATTTATGAAAAGACAGTTAATAGGACTTCAAAGAGCCCAGACCTTGGAAGCTCTAGCAACAAGAAACAAATCTCTTCCATGCTTTGTAAAAGGAAAGCTGGCAAAGTTAGAAGATAAGAACATGAACTTTCTTCACAAACTGTAAAATGGCTATTCTGTCAGATTATCCCAACTGAAAGGAGTCTTTGCTGAATAGATTGCAACAATTTCTGAATTTTTATAGACAAATCCAAACAATGGCCTTTGTTAAAGAGAGTTGGAAAAAACATTCTTCCATGTATCATAATTTTGCACAGTAGACTGAACACGATTTTCCAGAGACAGTTATGAAGTTATAATCATGCTTTGGCAGTTGCTGTGTTTTCACTTCCGTCTTCCTCTGACTATATCATCTCACTCCCTCTGCACACACATCCTTCATCATAGAACCTATATAATCTTGATATTTATAAAGAGGGGGACACATGAAGACATGTTGAAGTAACTTAGGTGAGAGTACTCAACATCAACTTACATAACAGTTTTCTGAGCACTACTGGATCACTAGACACCATGATGCTTTAGTCCCCTCAGCCTTACTCCCTTCATTTCACATAAGGAAAGGAGTATGTTTTCCCTACACAACTGTGTGACAGTTAGAGTTATCTGACTCAGATAGCTATGTTCAGCCTTACCTTTTTAACTCAATATTGTATCATGACTAGAATGACTATATACATTTCTTAGACTCAACTAAAGGAAAAAGGGACATTGATGCATATAGTCACCAATAATGACCATTATTAGTAAATGGAAGTAACATCACCTTGGAAACGTGTTGAGAAACTAAAGGAAAATATAGATCGGGTTGAGAATGAAATTTTATAGCTGCAGCAATGGGATTAAGAATACTTTTTGTATCACTAATCTGTAAAAGAATTTAATGAGTATAAGCTAACGAACTAACCTGTTAACTGAGTTTGACTGGTGCATAATGATATTTCCCTGGTGTATTCTAAAAGTTCTGATAGCAAGGAAGAGAGCACGGCTGACTGCTTCTCTGTCACTTCACTGAACCTGTAAGGCTGCCCTGGCCACTGACTGAATGAATTGGCATAGCGACACTCCATTCTAAGGGTCATCAACATTATTAACTTTAAAAGTCATGGTATCAGATTTGCAGTTTATACTACATTCCCTCAGAAGACATCAATGCCAAAAATTAACTTTCTGCTTTGCTCTGTTCTGAGAGATGAAAGGCAGGATCTCTAGAGCTGTGGCAGATCAGTGACAAAAGTCGTACATGGAGAGCTTGTGGACTTGATGAAAAACAAAACTACTACAGTGCAGAGTTGAGCAAAAATTTTTTTTTTGTAAATCATTTAGGCTTTGTGAGTCATACAACTTCCTTCACAACCTCTCAACTCCGCCATTGTAATAGCAATGCAGCTGTAGACAGTACATAAACAAAGGAATGCGGCCCTGTTCCAAATAAAAATGTGTTTAACAAAGAGGTGAATGGTTCTGCCACATTTGGCAAACCTTGCTTTGGAGGCATGCTGTCTCCAAAACTTCAGCAGCCACATGAATGAGGAATGTCATAGTTTAGGGTGCGTGGTAACTGGTGAGGGAGGCTAAGAGAGGGAGGGGGAAGGGGTGATGAGCATGCCAGGCAAGGCAGAGGCAGAGATGGAGGGGAAAAATAGAGAGAAAAGACACATTATATTATAAATATACCAGGATTACATGGTTGCCTTGACACAGCCTCTTGAAATTTCCCTTCAGAACCCCATTCTATTTGTAGGGCCCTCTTGCTAAAATGCGTAGGACTTTGAAATCGATGATATTTTTGCCCATCATCTTCCTTTAATATTTAGCTTTTCCAAAAGTGAAAAGTAGGAAACTATGTTTAAGCACTGGGGGTTTCTCAAGCTTTTTAATGTAGACCTAATTCTGTAGTGTCCTACCCACTTTAAAAAGTCTATTAATTGGGATAGTGTATTCCAAAAGATTCTTTGAAAAAATGGAGCTTTAATTCATATTAATGATGAGGACTCAAGTCAGATTTCACGGAGAGGATGGTGTGGACACAGGGGCAACCATAGAGAGGGAAGCACAGGAGGGGTCTTCTTACAAAAGCAGAACCATCCCAGAAGCAAAGAAAGTAAAAAAGGAAAAATTAAAACTTGCCAGTTCCACCAAAGCTACCTTTGGGACCTAGAGAATTTACTTAACATGTCCCATGACAAAGCTTACATTAACATAATAGAGTATTTATTTCCTTAATTTATTTATGCTTCTTTTTTAAAAGAAATTTCTATCCATAGCTATGTTTAATTGTTTGTGTTGGTCATTGTTTTTAAACATACATTGAATAAAGAGAAATGTTTTGAATAGTTAATTCATAATAATTACACCATAATATCAAATATAAAATGAAAAAGCATTTAGATTTCAAGGAAGTAAAAAAACAATCTACAGCTAGAACAAAATTTTTCATGAATTATTTTACCTTATTTTAAACTTAAATTTGTGCTCCAGATATATTTTTCATACTTTAAATAATTCAAGGGTATTTTTAATTACTTTATAATTTCTTGATAGAGTTACATTTCACTAGCTTATATTGCTTTTAAAAATGGGTTTAGGAATGGGTAAACAAGCAATAGAGTTGACTAAATATTTGTTTTATAATTTTTCATAGGGTAAGTGGAACCACAAACCTTTGTCTCTACAATTAATTAAGGTACCATATTTTAAAACCATTTTAAGGAGAGGAAATTTATATACTACTCTTAAGTATATAAATAAGATTTCTATTCCAAATGTATATGCTTAAAGGAGGCATTGTAAAATATTAAGAACAGTAAAGTGATGAGGGATTGAGAAGTTCTATAAAACAATGAATTCATAGCATAGTTTGAAATGCCTAAATAAATTGAATATATTTTGTATACTATTACATTTACCTCTTCTTTAACAGAGGTAAATGTAAATTAAAACAATATATTTGTATTAAAATTATAAGCTGAAAAAATATTTGAGCAGAAAGACAGTATAATAAATATTTTCTTTGAAATCAAATCAAAAGGTAACAAAATATTTCTGAAAAATTTTTCTTTCATATTTCTATAAACACTATTTTGTTTGTTACTATTAAGGAGCTTTTGAATTATTGCTTTCTACCAAGAAACTAAAATACAGTTTTGGTCATGCTATTTTTAAAGAGATGAGTTTTTGATGATAGTTTTATAGAGTCAGCTTGGATAACATTTCTTGGCAGCGATTCTAAGAAAATAAAATTATATGTTTGAGTTCTCTATTTCTACTTTTCATTTGGCATGAATCATACCTTCTTTTTCTTTAATGGCTAGGAGAGCCCTCTGTTCTTTTACAGATCTTGATTTTTAAAAGCAAAACCTATACATGACAAAAAAATGGAAAGGACTTTTAAGCTACTTAACATTGTCAAAGAAATAAATTAATTTGTCTTTAGAAAATTTGTATCAGTAAACTTCGTAATCCAGATATTGAAAGAGCATCAAAACCTACTAACTGCCTGTTTTAAAAATTCCACTAGAGGGCAACATGTACCAAGATTTTTGTACATTTGCAATTTCAAAGGGGAAAAACATCCAGTTTTATTCTTTATCATGAGTAAATGTCAATATTTAATATTTAGCACCATTCAGTATTAATTGTTATCTTTATGATGCACATGTGGTCTGAGTGAATACTATCTCATTTATAAAAGATAGTAGTATGGTATTATTCTATCTAATTTTAATTAGAATCAACATGCTTTCGTTACCATAATTATTAGCATGAATGCCAAGTTAAAAAAGGCATAATTTTGTATGTAATGAATGCAGGTGCTGATATATTTAATAATTGTAAATAAATATAAGCAGTCCTAGGTCAAAGAAAAATAAAACAAAAACCACAGGAGATATTGGCCGTAAATGTGAAATTCAATTTTGAAGAAATAAAAGCACTTGCTTATTGTACAACCTCAGGGATTATTTTAACCATGATTAGGAAACAATTCAAATGGCATGGTTCTGTTTGTTACTTCTTAATCCTCACAGGGAAGAATCTGCTTGAAGTTGCCAACATCACCAGGTATTAGAAATCCTTCCAAACAACACTCTGTCTACAGTTTGTCCTCTTTGATCCCCTACTCTTCATCTTACACATTAATATTTGCTAAGGAAAACTATTCTAAATATAAGTGCTTGTCACTAGGACACTGACATTAGAGTGCAATGCTTTTGCTTCCAGATAAATTTTCTGTAAGAGAGAGCAGAGCAAAATTGAAAGAAGGGTGAGGAGGGGAGGTACACAAACAGTTTGGCAAATGATTACATGGGTTTAATGGAATTGTATTTAGAAACAAACAAGTAAAACATACACAAACAGTAGTATACTTAATTCTTTGTGACAGAAGTAGACATAATTGTCACATAATGCAATAAAATAGTGAAAATTATCTCCCTATTTCTTCAATTAATAACTTAATATTTTACAACCTTTTTTTTATATCCTTGAAAGTAACAGGTGCTTATTATATGGAAAAGTTAATCTAGATCTGATTTTAAGTATCAATTACTTAAACTTCTTACTCCCTTATGCATAATTCTATTATTATTTCCATTTCTTCAATGAGAAAACTTAGGTGTCTGTTTTAGCAATCTATATGTACACAATTGTAAAAATAAATGGATTTTTATACTAAGATATACATACAGAAATAAATAAATGAAATATTAGTTCCCAATAATTTGTTAACTTCTAAAATTAACAAACAAGACTATGAAAAAATAAAAATTGAATCAACTTAAGCTTATTCTAAATTTACATAATATCCATTCCCAGCAGT
Source organism: Anoura caudifer (assembly GCA_004027475.1). Taxonomy (NCBI): domain Eukaryota; kingdom Metazoa; phylum Chordata; class Mammalia; order Chiroptera; family Phyllostomidae; genus Anoura; species Anoura caudifer. The sequence continues at coordinate 29,009 of PVKU01004341.1, read as the reverse complement.
TAATGACAAAATTCTGAACTCCTGGCATGCAGCCCTCCTCTCCTCTGTCTTAACAATCAGTGATTTTTATTAATGCTTCCGTAGTGTCAAATTTGTAACATTCTCATCTCATTCTGTAACCAAAATTTGCACTGTGGTTTTTCCTTAGATCTATATTTAGATAGATCCTGCCCATTATTTTACTAGGATATCTTTTTTGAAATGTTTATTTTAATTTTTGACCTTTTATGTATCTTCAAAAATATATTTTTGGAAAGGAACCATGTACTTCCCAAGCATTCTAGTTAATTTCTGTCTATTATCTTGATGTTTAGAAGCCAATTGATAAAACACACCACTTTTGCTATGTTACTTTGTATTAATGTCAGGTGTATAGCAGAGTGGTCGGAGTCATATACTTTACAAAGTGTTCCCCATGATATTCCCAGTACCCACCTGGCATCATACATGGTTAGTACAATACTGTTGATTGTATTCCCTTTGCTACTTTACATCCCCATGATATTTTGCAACTATCAATTTGTACTTCTTAATCGCTTCACTTTTTCCACCCATTCCTACTGACACCCTCTACTATCTGGTGATTATCAGTCTATTTTCTGAATCTATGAATCTGTTTCAATTTTGTTTGTTTTGTTCTTTAGGTTCCACATATAAGTGAAATCACATAGTATTCGTCTTTTCTAACTTATTTCCCTTAGCATAATATCCACGAGGTCCATCCATGCTGTCTCAAATATTAAGATTTTGTCCTTTTTTGTTGCTGAATAATATTCCATTGTATGCATACCATCTTTTCTTTATCCGTGCATCTACTGATGGGCCTTTGGGTTGCTTCCATAACTTAGCTACTATAAATAATGCTGTAATGAACATATGGGTGCATATATGCTTTGAATTAGTGGTTTGGATTTCTTTAAGGAAATATTCAGCAGTGGAATTACTGGGTCATAAGGAAGTTCCATTTTTTTAATTTTTGAGGGACCTCCATACTGTTTTCCATAGTGGCTGCACCAATTTGCAATTCCACCACCAATGCACAAGACTTTTCTTTTTTTCACATATTCACCAACACTTGTTTATTGATTTATTGATTATAGACATTCTGACCAATGTGAGGTAAAATCTCCTTATAGTTTTAATTTGCATTTTTCTGATAATTAGTAAGGTTGAGTATTCATTCATATGTGATTAGTCATCTGTATGTCCTGTTGGAGAAATGTCTATTCAGGTTCTCTGTCCATTTTTAAATGGAATTTTTTGTTTCTGTGGTGTTGAGTTGTATGAGTTCTTTATAAATTTTGGATATTGACTCTTTATTTTTTGATGAATATCTTTTCCTATTCACTACATTGTCTTTTTATTGTAGTTGATAGTTTCCTTTGCTGTGCAGAACTTTGCCCGTTTTTTCATTTGGATGATTTGGACAGGGATGTGCAAAAAATTGAAACTAGATCACCTGCTTACACCATACATAAGAATAAACTCAGAATGGATTGAAAACTTAAATCTAAGATCCAAAACCATAAAACCCCTGTAAGAAAACTTAGGCAGTCAACTTTCTGACATTGCTCTTAGTAATTTTTTTTCTGATATCTTCATGGACAAGGGAAACAAAAACAAGAGGGACTGCATCAAACGAAAGTTTTTGCACAGCAAAGACAGACTACTGATGGGCAGAAGATACCTGCCACGGATACATCTGAGAAAGGGTGATATCTGCAATGGATAAAGAACACATACATCCCTTTTTGGAAATGTACTTTTTATAAAATGTTTTTTCTTTTTTTAATTGTTATAAACTTCATTAGGCTAAAGAAAATTAATTAAATATATTTTTAGAGGAATCAAAAGGTCAAATGTACACTAGACTAAGAATGTGATGGTTTTCAGATTATTTTCAGTACAGAGTTCATAGTTGTTTTGATTTTTGAATCATTTATGAAATTGATAAAGAAAAAAACATTTATCTTCAACAAATTTTCAGATACTTTTAAAATTAAAAAACAAAAAATATTTTAAAAATAAAAAACAACCAGAAAGCACCAGTTAATTTTAACTTCAATTTTATACTTATAAAAACTACATATTTGATTTGTTTTGATATCATCAAATACTAGAACTGTGTCTGACAACATAGATTGCTAAATAAATCAATTACTTTTATACTTTATTGACATCTATCATTTTCCTTGCTTTTGCATATTTATACATTAAATATAGATATTCATTTTATACTACAAACTCTAAAATATAACAGTAATGCAAGTTTTTTAGTTTAGGCTTATAAAATTCTAAATGAAAAATAATTTTTGATATTCCTATAGAACAGTTTTAAAATTTAAGAAAAAATTAAGAGAAAGTGTGAACAGCTATCAATACCAAGAAGGATGTATTTTAAAGGTATCATAACATCTAATGGTTTTCCTATTATAACTTTTATCCATCTTAGGCATTTGTTTAGGAGTTGTTTATTAAAGCTTTAATTTAAATAATACCTGACACCTTTGCTTTCCAAAATTTTTATTTGCTTGTTAGCAATAATTAGTATTTTAGGTTCTTTTTATGTTTTAACATCTAAAATTAAATTTTATTCAATTATTGAAGGCAATATTGATGTATGGTCTAAATTTTTTATTTAAAATTTCTATCAGGGATTGTAACAGGAATTTTAATAATCATAATCATAGTCATAGTAATCATAATGTTGTTGAGGAATTAGTCATGTAATCTTACAGTGTGAAAATATTTTGGAACCATATCAGTTTCACCAATATATACTTTAATTCTGAGTGGAATTAAAGAATTTATAAGTTGTGTGCTCATGCTAATCCATTCAGTACTAACAGAAATATCTTCTCTAAGTTTATGGGGAAAAAACTCATAAATGGTTTACAGTAGTTTAAATATGTAACTCTATATTGCACCCTGCTGCCTCTTTTGTGGTGCAAAAACATACCCCAGTTCAACTTCAGGTCTCTCCAAGCCTTATTTCATTTGATGTGTAGGGTAGTTAGTACACCCTGTATCTTGAAGAAACCTCAAATGTGAGTGACAGCCAAAAAATAATAGCTGGTCTAGAGGGTTCAGGCTGAAACTTAATGGTCTTCTATTCTGACTACTGCTACAGGTATTGGCAGATGCCTCAAAGCAAGTGACCTCTCCCCTGTTCACCTGAGCAGCCATGTCCAACCTGCAAGCCCTCCTCCCAAGGCTGCAGTAGTGCAGTCCTGACTGTCCACTCATAGTTCAAGTCCCTGTACCTCCTTCCCGCTTGGCCCAGAAATCTGATTGCTTCTCTTTTTAGGGTCTCAAAAATGTAAATTATTGCATTCAATCAATTTTCAAGAAAATGTAGCCATTGTATTCTTCCTGCATCCCATCACCCTGCTTTGTAGGTGGATGAAACATCTGGTCAAAACTCTGAACAGATGTATTCTTTTAAGGATGGCCAAAGACATTGTAGAGTACCTCTCTGATTGCAGAAGATAAAAATTATCATTTTATCAATCAATTTTTGTCATTCTTCAGCTTTGCTCTTCAGTTTTTATGCACCTGCCTGCTAAAGATGCTATAATTTCATGAATTTAAAAATCTATTACTGGCAGTCTATTTTTTTTTTAGTTTTTTGTACTTCTTTTATCATATTTTACTTTTTTAAATTATTGTTCAAGTAGAATTGTCTCCAGTTTTTCTTCACCACTCCCCCCACTCCACCCATCCACGGGTCCCACCCTAGATCCCACCCCTCCTTTGCCTTTGTCCATGTGTCCTTTATACATGTTCCTTTGATGACCCTTCCCATTTTTCCCCCATTGCCCCCCGCTCTGGTTACTGTCAGTTTCTTGTTTATTTCAGTGTCTCTGGTTATACATTGCTTTTTGTTCTGTTGAGTAGGTTCCACTTATAGGTGAGATCATATGTTATTTGTCTTCCACTGCCTGACTTATTTCAATTAGCATAATGCTCTAGAGATGCCCTAATTAAACAATGGGCAAAGGAACTGAACAGACACTTCTCCAAGGATGATATACAGAGGGCCCAGAGACAGATGAAAGGATGCTCAGCATCACTAGCCATTAGAGAGATGCAAATTAAAACCACAGTGAGATATCACTTCACAGTGGTCAGAATGGCCATCATTAACAAATCAACAAACAAGTGCTGGCGAAGTTGTGTAGAAAAGAGAACCCTAATGCACTTGTTGGCAGTTCTATTTTTAATTTTTTGAGGAACTCTCATACTGTTTTCCATAGTGGCTGCTCTAATTTCCATTCCTATCAGTAGTGTAAAAGAGTTCCCTTTTCTTCACATCTTCACCAACTTGTTATTTGTTGACTTTTGGATAGTAGGCATTCCAGCAGGTGTGAGGTATTACCTCATTGTGGTTTTTGATTTGCATCTTCCTGATGATTAGTAATATTGGCCATCTTTTTATATACCTGTCAGCCCTCTGTTATTTGAAAAAATGTCTATTTAGATCTTCCTATTTTTATTTTACGTATTTACTTTTGTTTCTGTAAATTTATTTTTGCCATTACTATTTAGTCCCCTTATACACCCTCCCCTGCAATCACTACCCTGTTATCCATGTTCATGAGTCTTTTTCCTTTTTGCTCAATCCTTCCACTCCCTCACCCCCTACACCAGAGCTGTCAGCCTGCTCTCTATCTGCGTCTGTCTCTATATTGCTTATAAGTTCAGTTTGTTCAATAGATTCCACATAGGGGTGAAATCATATGGTATTTGTCTGTCTCTGACCGGCTTATTCCACTTAGTATAATGTTCTCCAGGTCCATCCATGCTGTCACAAAGGGTAAAAAAATATTTTTACAGTTGAGTAGTATTCCATTATGTAAATATCCCATAGTTGCTTTATCCACTCATCTACTGAGGGACACTAGACCTACCATAGGATCTAGCAATTCCACTTCTGGGTATTTATCCAAAGAAAATGAAAACACCATCTCAAAAAGATATTTGCACCTCCATGTTCATTGCAGAATTATTTACAATATACAAGATATGGAATCAGCCTTAGTGTACCTTGTTGAATGAATAAAAAATGTGGTACATAGCAATGTACCACATTCCATCAGTCTTTGTTAAAATAGTACATAAGTCTGTGTGTAACTCCTTCTTGGGGATTTTCATTTCTTTCTATGAAGCCTCCTATGATGCATGAAAATATTACCATCAAATAAAATTTGTATTTTTTTCCTGTTTAAAAAAAATCTACTACAATGATTCTGAAAAAATCTGACAATGATTCCTGGCACAGCCATGGTACTATTTCATAGTTCTTTTCTGCTCCTCCACTTATGAGCATCTTCATGTTGTATGGTATCTACCTGGAGCTCATTGCTATCTTGCCATCCCACTGTCAGAAACGCAGCTGAGGTGGAGAGAGCTGAACTGTCAGGTGTCAGAGCAGTAAGCCAAATAAATGTGATAGCAAACAGTCAATCTCTAATCACTCACCACGGTAGTATAAGCTAGAGGTTGAAAGCAGAGAAAGTGCCTTTCTCTCTTCCTTTCCTTCCATTTTCCACAGGAACACATCGCAGATCAAGGAAAAGATTGATCAGCATGGGCTCTGGTGTTCATCTCCCTATCAAGAGAGCCCTGAACAAAGGCTCCTGTAGTTCTCTTTGCCAGAGAGAATGAGGGGCAAGTATAGAGGGAGGGATAAAAGTGAAAAATTGCTGAGTAGTGAGTCAGACTAGAGAAAGGGGTTTTCAAGGCTTCTGCCTCTTCCCTTCTCTCCTCTCCCTCCTGTCCCCAATCAGTAAGCTTCCCCAAAGGCACCCAAAGGAGGTCCCTGCCAAAGACCTCATATAAGGAGGTCTCTGAGTGAAGGAGCCTAGGTTAAGAATGCAAATATGCAAAGCACAAATCTGGCAAGAGGGGCCCAGTTCTGTGACTGCATCTCCCTTCAGAGTCTGCAATGCATCCACAGGGCACTGACTGGTTGTGGGATGGCACCTTTACCTGTGAGGCCTCCCAGATAAAGATTTCAAGTAATTGCCTTTGTTAGATGTTAACCAGAGCCAGACTCCTCACTTTCCTTTACCTAGCTTTATCCACTTCCTCCCTCCTCACTTCCCAAGTATCTGTTTTTTGGTTCTTCTTCTCTAAACCTACATGACTTCACTATTTCATTTAACTAATGCCTGAGGAGAGCAGTCAAAACAACTGGACTATTTCAGAGAAGATTTATGGTCAGAAGATGATATGAATTGATTGTGAAAGATGAAGGAGGCAAGGAATGGATTCCAGGAAGAGCATGTACAAAAGTACCGATTCAGTGGGAACATTGTGATGACTCAGGTGTGACAGGAATGCAGATATAAGCCAAGGACAGGCCAGAGATGTCTTGAACGGACCGAATTATAAAGGGACACATATATAATACAAAAATTTGAATTTTTGTCTGTGAAAGATAGAAAATTACTGAAAACTTTTAACTGAATAATCGCATGATTATATTTTTGTAAAATATCCAAGCTAAGGCTTGTTGCAAGAAATGGTAACTAATATGAAAACAAATAATGATGCATCTCAGTAGTTAAGTATTATTCAAAGTTGCCTTGCACCAAGGCAAAACTGATTATTTGGATTTGTCCCTAAAGGAGACCATTTCAAAAATTAACAAATGAATAGTTAGAAGAGTCACTGAATTATTTGTTAGGATGTGAGTACTTCTTTGGAAATACATATTATATAAAATTCTCATACGTAGAAATATAATTATTAATACTGATTGCAACTCCGTGTGTTGGGAAAGGTGAGATGAGAAGATGATGTGAGAGGAAAACATATTGCTAACTTCGGGTGCGTGGGAAGCAACACACAGGGGAACAGAAGCAACCTACGATTGATTAGACAAAGTCTGTTTAGTATTAAAATGGTAAGCTATAAGTTTGTAGAGTATAAAATTATTTTAAAAATAAATGTATTATCTATTTTCTTAACATTAGGCAACTCTATTTCTGATAAGGAAATAATTTTAGGTAAGTGTTTGAACCTAAAAATTACATTCTATTTTTAAATGTGTGTGCTGTATATTTTAAACCCGTGTTAAGAAATAGTCAAATCCATTTTTAATTACACAATTTTAAATGCAGTGTTTTTTTCTTGAACTGACAGGTTTGAAGTACTTCTTTTAAAAAAAATCTGACTATATCTCACCCATAGCAATCTATGTTGTTGTTGCTTACATACATGTGTATATTTTCAGGTTTAATTTTTATTCACTAATAACATGTAAAATTGCTTTTCTATGCTAAAGCTTAAGCCTAAGTGTTTAGGGCTATTTCCATTTGTTATGCGGAAGTGAAAAGGGGAGATCCAACTCTGATCTTTGAGACTCAAGGGTAAATCTTATTGATTTCAACAAAAGTTACACATAAAGCATCCAAGGGTAGAAGCTGACCCAAAACAAATTAAGACTGATTTCATCATCACTTTACATGCATACATAGATCTTGATATAGACTAAGAAATATATTTTATCTGAAGTGCCTTACTCTAAGGTTTAGTATTTGCTTTTCCCTAATTTGCAGTGATGTCCATTAGATTCATAGAATCGTATTTATTGTCTCTGGAGGTTAATTAAACATCTGTAAAACAGTCCAAGGATATAAATCTAAACCAGCCTTTCTAAGACAAACAATTTTCATTTTCCAATAATAAATTCAAACTCTTGTATGTTGTAATTTAGAGACAGCAATTCAGATTTTTTCAAACACCATGGAAAATTTTATTTTTGTTTGGTTGTCATGGTTTCTGTTGTTTACTTTGGAAGATATTGTTGCTTTATAAAACAGTGAATACAACAAAATACAGCATTTAACAATATTCACTATAAGAAGACATTTTTTTTTCAAAGTCTCTATTTTCATATGTTTATTTCCTGTTATCTAGGTTGTGCCCAATGTAGCATGAGCAATAACAAGCTAGTCTGATTTTTTATGACCTGTTAAAAGTGCTCAATAAATATCTAGTGACACTTGAGGAACAAAATTCCCCTCTGCTCCTGAGGGCATAGGAAACAGAGAACACTGAAATTTATTTGTTTTATGTTAATGTTATCAAGATCTCTCAAAATATATATTATTGTAATTTTACCACTCAAAAGATAAATTGTGGTCTCATTCATTCAGATTCAGATAACTTGTTTTTTTTTTTCTTTTATTTAACTTGTTCTTTATATTTTTCTTTAGGTAAAAAAGAAAAGCACAAATTATTTCTTATTCAGTAAGAGTTAACAAATTCTAAATACAGATTGTTCATAGAAGGTAAAAATGCCAGTTAGATAATTCATTTTAATCCCTCAGGTGCCTTGTAATTTCATTGGCTAACTTTTTTTTCACATTGGCTAACTTTTTTAATATCTTCATAGTTTTCTGTAATTTTAAATAGGCCTACCTTTAAAACAAAGTGGGAAGTTAGTGTTATTTTTCCCTTTTCTTTTTAATCTAAGGGAAATAAATATAATGATCATTTCACATTAATAAAGTTACTCAACTGCTAAATCTTGAAAAATGAGTTTTGTATGTTAAAATGAGATGCTGTCTATTTGGCCTCAGGAGTTAATTCAGTAGAGTAAAACTAAATTCATTAAACTATTTACTTTAGGGCTTAAGAAAGCTATTAAGCCTGTAGGCCAGGTAACAGCAAAAGGCTATGAGTTTAGGCTCCCTCAATGGTATAGCCCCAAACTAGGCATTAGAGAAATGAAGATTAAGGTGTTAACTCAAACCTCAAGTATACTGTTGGTCTCTACCCTTTTGGGTAGGAAAATTAGAATGAAAGGGCTCTACAGAACAGAAAACCATAGTGTGGTTTCATCTCTATTATCCATTAAACCGAAGGTTTTGTACATACTGGTAAAAACATATTGGGAGCAAGCACTAGCATAGGTGTGCCCCTGACACACTATTTAATGTTCTTTCTGGCAAACCCAAGAGTTAGCATTAATTTATGAAACAGCTTTATAAAGAATAAAGAGATATTTTACTATTAATTTGCTCATTTAACCTTTTGCCCCATCAAGCTGTATTGGAAAGCTAGACATTTTCCTGAGGATAGAGAGATGAAATGGGTTTGAGTGAAACAGAAAATAATGAAGTAACTGCAATACATTGTGATAGATGCTATAACAGAGGTACTTACTCTGGGAAAGCTGGGGACAAATGTTCAACACTCTCTGGGTTATCCAGAAAAGGTTTTGCAGGAAGAGTAGGAGTCTACCAGGTAAAGAAAGCATGGTGCATAAAGGTATTTCCTTATATTGACCTGCAGTCTAAAGAAAGCATATGTTTAACAAACTTGAGAGGGTTCAGAATTGTTTGCCTATGATGGGGTTATACACAAGAAGCTGTAATAATATAACAAAATTACAAAAATAGATAATACATTGTGAGCCCTTACTAAATGCTAGTCACTTTTCTGAGACCTTTCATTGAATCACCATTACCCTTCTACTTGGCACTGTTTTGTAGATGAGGAAACTGAGGCATGGTGGGAGGAACAACTTTTTGAGGACACATGATTATCAAGCATCAAAACTGGGATTCAAACCCCAGCTGTATTTTTCCAGAGCCTGGGTTTCTATGCTTTACATGAGGTTGTGGATGTGGTGGAATAAAGGCAGAAAAGAACTTTGCTTTAGAGTTTACTCTCTGTTCCATAGATCATGGAAACCATTGAAGTTAAACATCCAGTTGGCTGAGAAAAATGACAAAGAAGCTTTGAGGATGACTTCCACGACTGGGTTTCAAGTGACATCTTATGAGAGATAGAAAAAACAGTAGTATTATAAAACCAAGTGTTCAAGAGAAAGTGCACTGAGTTTGAGGCATGTTAATTGCCAATATGTGTCTGCAGTTTACAATTATTAACAGTTTGACACTGGGTAATAAATAAAAGACATCTCTGTGACTATTCATTTTATGCATCTGTAAAATGGGGGTAAGGTTTTTATGAGGGTTAAATGAGTCAATACTTTTAAAATGCTCAAAAATCTTATTTATAGCATCTATTATCTGTGTTAAACAAATAAATAAAACTACCTCAAAAAAGAAGTGATTACTAAGTTGTATATTCTAGACCAATTTCTAACTTCACTTGAAAATATTATATTAACTTTTATTAGTTTAGGAACTACTTATGGTTCATTTTTAATCTTCTGAAATGATACAACTAACTATGTTAATACCTTCAGGATATGTGATTATGTTTATCAATTTTAAATTATAGTATATATCAACTTGGATCAGAGGGAAACTGGGTCAAGTTATACATTTTTTAAATTAATTCAGTTCTTTTGAATTAAAATGTACATTTTAATACCAACAGTACTAACAAAATAATTGATGTATTGTTTGATATTATCCAAAGCACTCATTCGAACATACTTTTACTCAACAAACACTTATTTAGTGTGTACTGCCTCGCAGTCATCCAACTCCACATGGCAGATAGTGCCAATAAGACCTTGTCTCACCACTGAGAAAGGGCGGAATGTAGTGTAAGAGTAAGGGTAGTAGCCAGTGCCATGTGGGAGGTATCCAGATCATGTGATGTGTCACTATGTACTTAAACTCCATTCAACAGTAGTTCTTCAAATAGAGTATAGCATGAGGGAAATATTACACACATATTAAGGCTTTTCTAACTCTTGGTAGACAGCACACTAAGTTACTGCCTCTAAAATATAAAAACATTTTTCTATCTTCTAGCCTATTACAGTTAAATATATATATATACTTATACGTCACATATATGTCTGAAATTCGTATCTGTACCATCTATTGAAATGTGGACTTTGCTATTATAGTGAATACATAACCAGCAGAGCAACTTGAAATCCCTAAGAATAAACTAAATCTTTTTTTCTGAATACTCTATATTGTAAATATACCAGAACCAAATATTGTGAATTTTTCTTGAGGGTGCATGCTTCACAGAAGTGCTGATACTTGAAAGTTTTCTTGAACAATGAGTAGAATTTTATCAGTCAAATGAGAGAAATGACCAACCCAGCACCTCAGCACCACTTTAAACATATATCACCCCCACTTTACAAACTAGGGCTTCATGCACAGGAAAGACTTGTGACTCAGTCAGTCACCATGATTCTCTACAACAAAGCAAATACTCAACCCCCAGTCATCTGGTCAAGGTCAGGGCTGGTTCTATCATCAGAGAACTGCCTCTTTTCATCCCAGTGTAACAAATGGGATGTTAAATGTATTACTTCAATTATTGGTTACATCATTGAAAACAGTTTGGCCTCCCATCTCTTAAGTGCCTTGTACCTCAAGGCTTAATCTTCAGCCAGGACTGCACTTCTCCTTCTGAGATATCTTTCTGACAGTGATGTGTCCAGCTGAGAAAGCATTCCTTGTCCTGATGACCACTGTAGCTTCTCCAGGAATAGAGCCCATATCTGGAATGTTCATCCTTCTCTTTGACATCCAGCCCAGACCCATCATTGCCTGCTATGTATTTTCATTTAAATGTAGAATCATTGATTCAGAGGCAACATATCAAAAACTGAACTCCTTAGCTTTCATCTTTCCAAACAAGCCCCTCTAAATCTCTTATTTCCTCACTCAGTGGGACTGTGATTGTTTTTTAAAATATTTTTATTTATTTTTAGTGTAAGGGGAAGGAAAGGAGAAAGAGAGGGAGAGAAACATCAAAGCGCAAGAGAAACATCAATCTGTTGCATGCCCCCAACTGGGGACCTGGCTTGCAACCCAGGTATGTGCCCTGACAGGAAATCAAATAAGCAACCTTTTGGTTCAGAGGCCCCTGCTCAATCCCCTGAGTCACGCCAGCTGGGACTGTGATTATTAATCGCTAACACTTCTCTGTCACTTCCCCTTTTTCTCACTCTTTATCATGAGTGAACTATCAGTCTTCCACTTTTTAGTTTATCTCAACCACCTGCCCTTTGTCGCAGGGTCTCTGGACAGTCTTTATCATCCATGGCAGCGGTTATGTATTAGATGAGGAAAATTTAACTACGGAGACCAAAACAAAAACACAAACACATTGTTCCCAACTAGGGAGAAACTCATGTATTCCGTATGAAGCAGCCAAGTTCAGTAGGCAGAGCAGCGTGGGGAGGTTGCTCTGTTCTGCAAGAACTCTCTAGGAACCATGAGATTTCCTTCTTGCTGCTGCTCCATTATCCCCTGGAATGTTGACTGAATGATACTGATAGAAGCTGGCTCAGCCAGGTTACATTCTCAGCTCACTGGAGCAGAGAAAGGGATATGGAATATTGAAGCAGGAGATACGGCATTTGCACAAATGACTTCAACCCCATTCCTTTGGGAAGACTGCCACCTGGCTCACCCAGCTGCAAGGAAGGCTGGGAAATCTCCAACTGATTCACTTATGACACAGGGAAAAAAATTATTGTGGAAGGAGGAAAATGGATTTGAGGATACAATAATCATTTGTCCTATGACTAAAACACTGTTGCCCAGTTATACCATAAACATTGTTTTCTTGTTTATTCCGAGGTCTCAAGATCAAAACCAAATTTCACTTACTTTTGTGGTTACCACAGTACTTGGCAGAGCATTTGCTTTTCCATTCATTTTGCATTTATTTTACATTGCCTTATTTAGTTTCTGTAAAATTCTTTGATCTTTATATAAATAATAATAATGATGTTTATTATTTATATTATTTCCAAACAAGTTTTATATTTGTGAAAACAGGGAGCATAACTTATACTTCTTTGCATAGGCAGGGCATATGGGTGTACTATTCAAAATTAGTAATAAAATTATGCACAAGAATTTAGGTTTGCTTATAATGCTGGCAGAATAAATATTTTAGCAGTGGTCTTATAATGCACATAAGGAATGAATATGGTATGTATCTGAATAAATATATAAATGAACAGATGAATATGATCTTGATCTAACCTCTTTTCCTAATATTTATATGTTTAAGTTTGAATGAAGCTAAAATCTAAAGATCTGATTTTTGAGGCAGTAGTAAAAATAACATTGAGTGTGTGTTTTCTATATACAACTCACATGAGGAGCTATTATTCTCAATTTACTTTCTATTTTTATAAATCTAATAGCACACATAATTGTTACCATTTAGCAAAAGTAAAAGAAAGTGTCTGGATTTCATGATATTAAGAAAATAGGAAATATTATAGCATGTTTCTTGGCTTTAAGTTCAATTTTAAAAAATCTCAAAATCCCCTCTGAACTATGTCCAACAATCGCTAGAATTGGAAGTAAGCCAAAGTGGAAAGAGAAGTGGTAAGGTGATAACAAAGAGGAGTAACCAGAGCAGAATAACAATCAGAGATCAATAAAGATTCAAGTAGAAACTAAAAATGGTTTTAAAAATGTCTCTAAGTTTCAGTAGCACAGAGTATCCAATTCAAGAAATACTTGACTGTTGTATTTGTTTATAACACATATTTGTTTATAATACACATTACATGAGTGGCTCGGAGTAGACAAGGGGTAAGGAATGCATTAATAGGCTAGTTCATCCTTTTTGAAATAGGCCTGTGTTTCAATAATATGAGTCATGTCATATGAGTGCATGTAGGCTACTAACAGAATCAGCTGTACAGATGAATCCACTGATCAAATGTTCTCTTATACCTGGTCTTTGTTTTTTTATTTGTTTATATTTTTTTTTAGGTTGCAGGGTATAAGGGTTAAAAACCAAATACTAACAATACAGAATTCACATAGTTTACAGAACATAGATAAAATTTTGTTGAACAAAATTCAGCTAAACTTCATTCTATTGCTGGCTTTCTTCTTCAGTTGTGGAACAAAGGAAAATGAGTTCACTCTAAGTATGAATTTCTAAGTCTTTTACAATTTCCGTTCATTCTCTCCTTGGCATTTTCATTGGGAGGCAGTCGATTTCTTTCTGTAGATGGGTTTCATTATTCAGACTTCACCATCAGTAGACTACGTTATAAATTATGCAGAATGTGATAATTAGTACCAAGAAAGAATATAAATAAAACTGCATAACCAATAAAAGGCCATAAAACCTGGCAAGTAAAATTAGTTACCGTGTGTTAAAATAGGAAATGTATGGAGAAAAAAAAATGATCTCACATGTCTTCTCTGTGCTGCAGAAAAATTGCAATAATATGCATAGCTCTGGAAACACATGTGTATATTCTATTAGAAATAAAATAAAATCATATGTAATGCAGTGACTTGAGATGATCTGAGAACAAAAGAACCATGGTCTCATGAAGTTAAATGGTTCTTTTTTAAAGTAAAGGTGATAAAATCCTTTTCCCTGATCATGAATCTGGATTTTTTTATAAATGTGCATTTATTTTCAAAGCAAGCTTTTGCAGTTTTAAGTTTTGAAATGATGTTGAGAATCTTAATAGTTTACATTTGTTTAACAAATAACACATGCATGCACATACACACAAATTGCTTTGTATATTTCCTGGAACTCTCTAGTTAGCAAAATGACATATCAGCAATATTGAACAAAAGACAATCCCAGTGTGTACAATAAGATCCATTAAATGAGTTGAAAAATTTTACTTAGCCCACCCAGCAGAACTTGATTATAATGGGGGTGGGGAGGATTGAATATGAATTGTGTCCATCTAAAAAGAAAAAGATCTTTAGCCCACATTTATTTCATTGAATCCCCTATAGATACACTTGAGAAATTATAATATCAAGGTTAAAGCAAGGTCTAGGATTCATTTGAATAATATATTCTATAAGACTCAGTTCGCTGCATCAGAAAATAAAAATGTATATATAAAGTGTGCCAATTACATCAAAAGTACCAAAATACTTTGGAAAGGATGACTGTCTTCTAAATAAAATTGTGATATTTCTTTAACAAAAGAATATTTAGCATCCCAACAATAGACTCAGCCTTCAAAGATTTATAAAACATTTGCAGTTTAAACCAGTTTTTACTGACTATGAAAACAAATTGGAATTTGTGCACAAAAGGACTTTTGGGTTCTTTGTATTTTATCTGTCTTTTATATTTATTTATTTTTTTGCAATTATGGGATTGCTGAGGTTTCAATGTCGAAGGAGTCAAAATGCCTAATATAAATGTAAATTTCCCATTCTATTTTTAATAGAAAAGTAGGGAATGTGAACCTCAGGGTGTAGACGGCCTGAGTAGGTAAAGGCATGTTGAACTAAATATACCATGAAGATATTTTGAAATACCTTTTACTGCTTATACTAAGGGTCTAATATAACCCTTAGATGCCTAATGAAAGATCTAATTCCAGAGGCCCAAACATTAATTCAATTAACATAATAATATATTTGGTTAATATTTAAGGATCAATAGTACCACTTAACTGAATTAATGGATATTAATCAGAGAGTTATTTGGAGTTCCATTGAAATATAAAGGTTATTTTGATATTGTAGATTTTCTGTAGGCATTATCCATTATGGTAATGTAAGTATCCAACTTCTCAATGACATGTCAGTTCTACAAGAGTTACTTCCAGACACCAGCTCTGGCCCATGTTTCTTTGCATTGTTCCTACTCTAGATCATAGATATTTATGGAGTATGATTTATTTCTTGTTTTGTTGAATAATTGTTAAGTCCCACTTACAGGCAAGGCTAGAAAGGACTCAAACAGATATGGCAGTGTTACAACAGGATGTGACTGTCCTCTTCTGACATGCCTCGAGAACAGCGCTTTTCAACTGGTGTGACACAAGAATTTTTAAAACATGGAATACCCAACTATTTAGTCAGGGGGACTGAACTCTTTTCCCTTAGATTGTAAAAAAAGTAAAATAAAATAAGACAACGACCAACATGACAATGACTATCCAGGGTGAGTGAATCAAAATTACACCTATTTTCATCAGATAGGCAAAAATATAAATTTTTGGTGTGCCAAAGAATTTTAGTGATTAGTTTATGTGTGCTCTGAGATGAGAAAAAGTTGAAAATTGCTGTTCTGGACCAACCTGCATTTTGTTTGCTTAAGTACCCAGTATGATGATGATTTTTGTTTTTGTTGTGGTCATTTATATGTAGGTCCTTCTATATCTTAGGTGAGCAAATGGGGTTAGTTTCTCCACTACGCACATGGTGCTTTAAAAATATCAAACATAAGTGCTGGGAACACAGTCATGCAGTGATTCATGGGTCAGGGGAAAGGGAATAAATAATAATAAAGCACTAAGCAAAGCTTCTTGAGAGTGCTGATGAGGAGGTCATCAATTCTGATTGGCAGGTAGAGGCGAGCAATGAGGAAGGCTTCACAAAGACAGGTAACATTTGAAGTGGTTAGAACGTAAGATGGTAGTGGAATGAATTTAAAAATTTAAAATGAAAAAATAAAAAAAATTAAGTACTTATTATATTCAGAGCAAGTTAAATAACCCTCTTGAGAAGCTGAGGATTTCTGGGAATTGGGCAGCTAATAGGATTGGAAAGGTAGGAATGAGAGGGTGGAGGCAGTTCAAGCCACATCTGTTGTAACTGTCTTATGTTGACAAGCTTAACATGTGTATCTGTTTTCTCTTCGGTCTGCACTGACTCCGTTCCAAGTTGGCCAAGCTGCATTTCCTATCTTTGCTTATTGAAGAATACTTTCAGTCTAGAATCAAGTGCAGCTTTTCCAAAGTGTGGGCCCTTAAGAATACCAAAACATTCCCCTGACATGTATTCCCAGTTGATTGTTTGATCCTTACCTTTCGTAATCAAGACCTCAGTCCCAGTTCTTCACCTGATCATCTGCTTCTGTAGACCTGGGAACTCCTACAGCCGTATCTGGCTCCTCGTTTGTTTTCATTCCCTGGTCAGTACAATGTATTATTGCAACATAGTTGTGTATATTCTCTATAGCATAATGAGTGAGGGTATATTTTATAGAAAATGGAGGAGGAGAAATTCTCAGTAATGCTTTCACAATGTAGACTTCAGTTAAAATAAATTTACATACCATCCTGCCTCCTGATTCTTAATGTATTTTTAATTTTTGATGGCCTGTTATGCTGCTAAAATGTTAATTCATTGATGACAGCAACTATTTCTTTTTATCCTTTAACAGATCTTAATTGAAAGTAGTTACTAAATATTTCTTCTGGGATATTAGCTATTCTAGACTTGTTTAAAAGGCACATCTTCAAATATACAAATGAAACTATGATTCCACAGCAAAAAAATACAATTTTTAGCTCAATGGTAAGGATTTTTTTAGTTCATTGAAAGGCAATATGATGCAGTAATGTGTTAAACTTTCTGTATTTGAATCCCAATTATATTCCATATAATTCCATATATATATATAAATTGATTATTTAGTTATATTATGCTTGTTTGTTTGTTTTGTTGATTAGGTTCCTGTTAAAGGTGAGAATTTCAGGGGGAAAGGGGAAGGGTTTGGAGCAACAAGTATAAAGGACACATGGACAAAAACTAGGGGGGGTGGAAATGGGAGGGAGGTGGGGAGGGCTGGGGCAGTGGGCTGGGATGGGAGTAAAAGACAGAAAACTGTACAACAACAACAATTATAATAAAAAATAAATTAAAAAATTGATTATTTAAGTAACTGATTTATTAATATTAAAGTGGCCCATAGGCATTTGGAGAAGAATATGCCAGATAATCCTAAATTAATAAGGAAACTGAATCCAAGGATCTTAAACTGGTAAATGTGCATTTATGAACCTTGTATGGCAATAATACAGTGCACCTAAACTTGATGTTCTAAAGCTACCTTGTTATTTTGATAAAAACATTATTTATATATTTATATAAAACACTATATAAAAACATGATAAATCATATTTAATTTAATTTGTCATTATATTTTATATATAATTTACCTATTAAAACTTTCATCAAAATGAAAAATTATACCCAAATCATATACCATTTAAATCCACTTAAAACACCTTTTCTTCTCACACATACCAACTTGGTGAAGTTATACCACACTGTGCGTTTGTTGTTTTTTCTTTTTTGAGTTCTTCATGGAAAATGGTTTTTTAAAGCATTTTCTTACATATCATAAGCTATCTCTCATCTGCACATAAAGAAGGAAACAGAATGTTCCAGGACTTAATGCTTGCCACTCGTAAGTACTCATTGTAGCTAACTTCACTGTTTCAGAAATGAGAGATTTATAAGCTTGGTGATAGAATTTTCCCAGGTAAAAGAGAGAATTCAATTGTAGAGGTGGGAAATTCGGAAGCTTTTAAGCTTTAAGCTTTTACTGTAAGCCACTCAGAGTGTATTATACCTGGGTTTACAGATCTTCAAAATGTCCCTGATGTCAGAGGACTTGTAAACTGAATGGGAAACTGATACATCTTTATTTCTGCATACCTTTATTGAAGTAGCATTTATCAATAATGCAATGTTATGAATGTAACAATTGTAAATATAATAAGCTACAGTAATATCATGATACTAATGACTTTGTTACCAATTTAAAAAACTGGTTACTTTTATCACATTACAGTTGTAGATATTTCAAAATGTTGTTTATACTTCTCAAAACTTCAAAATTATGATAATTTAATGTTTTTCTGGATTGTATTAATTGTTAGCAAAGGCATACATTAATTATATTACAGATTTTATTTTATCTCTTAAAAATGTATTGACTTTCTTGGGGTAACATTGGTTAATAAAATTATATAGATTTCAGGTGTACAATTCTATAACAACATCATCTATATATTGCATTGTGCATTCACCACCTAAAATCACCATTTAGCCCTCCCTTTACTCTCCTCAACCTCTGCCACCCCCCTTTCCCTCTTGTAATCACCATACTGTTGTCTGTGTCTATGAGGGTTTTCTGCTTAATCCCTTTACCTTTTTAACCCAGCACCCCAAACTCCCTCCCCTCTAACAGCTCTATCATATGATTTCACTCACATGGGGAATCTAATGAACAAAATAAATGAACAAACAAAATAGAAACAAACTCATAGGTGCAGAAAACAGAACATATTACAAGTATTTTGAAATATCTTCAACAGCAGATTGCAATATCAGTTTAATCCAATGTGTTTTACTTTATGCATTAAAAATAATATTCTTAAAAGGGGATCCACAGGTTTCACTAATATTACAGAGTTTGTTCATTCAAAAGACATAGACAAAACTCTCTACTAAAAGAGACAGCCCTCTAGTAAACTCTGTTAGTAGGGCTTTCTAACTCACAACAAAGATGCCTTACCCTTCTGCTGTACTTGAGAGTTTACAAAGAACTTTTATGTACATTCTGTGTCTTTGTTCTTAAAAATTTTTGGTGATACTTGTGGAAAGAGCTGCAGGAATGGCTTACCCTAGAGCAAGCAATGAAGGACATTTTCTACAGAGAATTTTAATAATAATAAAACCAAATAAAGTCCTAATTTCTGTGATCACCAAACCTTGGGAATTTTGAATGCTACAGTAATGTAATAGCCCAAAAGACTGTCCTCCAAAGATATTTTTGGTTCTAAGTTCTAATTATTTTCTGTGTTCATAATAGCTTCTGTTACTATTACTCTATGACTTAGTGATAACTGAGAACTTTTTTCCATTACAAATTATTTGGTCTTCATTGTGATTTAATAATGTACACTGTAGCTAAAAATTAGCTTATTTTTATTGTACCTTCAATAATCTTTGTATCCAACACAGAAATGAGTACAAAGAACTCTCAGCTACCGTGTCAGATCCCCAGTCCAGCAAACTCAGCTCCGTGCAGATTAAGCTGCCTGTGTTCATTTCAAGACATAGTAGGCACAGTTCAGATTGAGCGCAGTTTAGGATTATGACTTCTGTGACCCAGAACACTCCTGCCTTTATAAGTTGATGGATGTAAAAAATTGCAGCTCAGTGAGAGTAAAATTGTTTGTTTTTTTTTAAAGAACTTGAGTTTCATCAATTCTGTTCTTTTGTTGGAGTATTTATTAATACCATGATTATTACTGAAAATAATGTGGTATAGAGAGGGGGGTTATTGAAATGAATCACTTTGGGTGTCAAATATACAGCATACCACACCAAGAAAATTTCAGCAGGTATTATTTTTCCTAATTTTCTCAGATGGTGAGAATTTGCCCCCAAATCCCCTAGTGATTAAAGGAAAAAATTCACAAAAACAGTCTTCTGATTTTCTAGAAGAGTGTTCTTGTTTGTACTCAACATGCTAATACCATCTTTCATGGGCAAAGTATTTTAGTCAGATAAGTTCAGAAGATGCTAGGTTACACAAATTTTATTTTTTACTGTAAGATTTAAGTCTTATAATATTTCTCTGCATTCTAAATCTTCAAGGTAGTGCTTCACAAACTCATTTCAATCAGATTATTTTGTTTTCCAAGAAGCACTTCATGAATTCAGCTTAACACTAAGCATAAAACAAACAGATTTTTTTTAAAAAAACACCATGCACTGCTTCTTAAAGTAAGGCACTGTCCAATGTCATGGAAATATAAAAGGGCAAACACCATCAGCCAGCTTGCCTCCGAGATTTTCATTTTGGTTTCAAAATTTGTGATGCATAGCTCATTGCCATGTAAAAATTTTCAGCAGCCTTTAGCCATGTAGAGATACAGTCACCAAATGGGTGATTTTCTTATTGACACTTAGTTTATATATAATTATGGAATTGCCTTCACTGCACACATCTAAATGCAATTTTATACAAAGATTAAAAGAGCATGGGGTCATTTATTTTTTTCTTCTTTACTAATGTGTCTCTAAAATCTGCCACTGTAGAACCTTAAACATGTAATTTTTTCATCTGTAGAATGAAGTAAATCATTATGCTTTTGTTGAGATAAATAATTACAAGATAAAATGCTTTATAAACTGCTCACACTTATGAGTTTTCATTTATTCATGTTGTTCTTTTCAGGACTAATGAAACACATATTTCTTAGACATAAACATTACTGCACTTTAAATTTTTTTAATCATATATTTTGGAAGGAGAACATTTTAGTCATAGACTAAATAATACTAATCTCCAGCTTCTCCATGATATATCGCACCCTATATAATAATATTTAGAATAATTTCATTATAAAAATCTATAATGTTTTTATAATTTAAGAAATTGATGAATTCAAAATATATCTGATTTTTATATGAGCTAATAATATGTGCTAATTCATTATGTCTTACATTTATTTTGTATTCTTTATTACGTACAGTGGTGAACAAAAACAGGTTACAGTTGTTTGTAAGGAATAATGCAAGAATAAATGGTAATACAAAAATAAACTGTTTCATGCATTCACAACTATAAATTTACTTTTGCCAACTCCTTTCTTTAATACATAACATATTTTACAAGGGAGACCCAAAAAACAACCAAAATTATCTTCTTGAGGGAGGGACCTTTGTAGTACAGGCTTTCCCCAATAGGTGAGTGTCCCAGGAACCCACCTGTATCAGTGTACCAGCTGGTGTTGTTGTGAGAGGCTGTGTTTGGCTTCAGTGAATTTTTTTGAAAACTCTTTCAACATGTTTACCCATTTCATGAGGGGTAATTTATGAGCACACCTTCCCACCATGCACTGAGTGTTCAGCAGTTTTTGACCAAAGGTAACATGACTCCCATGCCCCACCCTCCCCATTCACTTGATCTCACCCCAAGTGCCTTTTTTTTGTTGTTCCTCTGGAAGAAAAAAGAGACCTCAAAGGGAAACGTTTTGCCAATGTGGAAGAGGTGGAACAAAAAATGGCAGAATTATTAAAAGTCATCAAAATCAATGAGTTCAAAAACTATTTTGAGTGGTAGAAAAAATGTCTTAATAGGTGTATTGCATCAAATGGAGAACACTTTGAAGGTGACCGAAGTTTAAACATGTAAGAATAAACACACAATTCTTTATAAATAAATTCCATTTTGGGGGGTTCCCCTCATATATCTAAACAAATGAAATCTAAGATATTATATAAATATTAAATTAGTGAATATAAGTAGGCACTGACATATTTGCTTTACTATATAGAGGAGGAAAAATTATCATTAGTTCAAATTGTTTTGACCTTGTATTAAAAGCACTTTTACCTCAGAGTAAAGTCAGTTATCCAAAATGTAATACAAGTAACCAACTTTTATTAAATGCTAATTCCCTTAGATAGTTTTAGGTTTATATTATTTAAGCCATTTTCTTCTCATAACAATTATGCAAAATTATTTTTTAAATGAAAACGTCTGAACTTACAGTAGTTAAGGACACTGCCCAGGAAAGCACAGTTGTGTTGCAGAGTTGTGATTCATATATAACTGATATTATTTACTCCAAACTCATGCATGTGCACATTTGACTATATTTCCCCTGCATTTTTGTAAATAAACTATTTGATGTATGCCAGTATCTAAGGAAATTGTTTTGATTCTGGTTGGTTGGTTGGTTTCTTGTTTGTTTCCTATAGCCCTGACTATCCTGGGCTCTTACCTAAACAATTCGCTCTTGGCGATATAGCCCAATTACTTCTTGTTTCAATTTATACCAAATTCAATGTATTCTGTATGCTGCTGCCAGATTAATCTAACTATCTTATTTTTTTCAGACACTTAATTTTCTTATTCTATAATTCCAATCACTGTCCTTTACAGCTTACTAAATTTCTTTGTAATTTAGATAACTTAACCTTTGCAGCTTTACTAAATTCTTTGTAACCTGCACTTTATATCTTGTTTAAACATACCCCCTATTATTTTCCAACATGAATCCATCATGGTTAAACAAACTGATCTCTGTGATGGCCCTTCTGCATACACTCAGTAATTTTTGTCTCACCAGTTTGTAAGATTTTGTAAATTTTAGAGTAGACTGTAAATACTTTGTTGAGTGACAAACACTTTTCGATAAAATATACATGTATAATCTCAGTGTTCACAACACTGTTGTGAAGCAGAGGAAAAGGCTAGACTAACATTTATTTTACTCTTACACTTTAAATGAGCTTTTAAAAATTATGTTCTTAATCCTCAAAATGTCCCACAGTGACATCGGGGAAGTTCAAGGGCATCCCCATGTACAGTTGCTGAATGACTAATGCGGGTTTAATCAATATCTGCCCCAATCTAATTTCAGGTTCTTCCAATATTGTACCTCCTTAGGGGCAAGAACTGGCATTATTCTACTTATATTTTTCTCCATGCTTCATGGTTATTTTAGGTGCTCAATAAATAATTGAATGACTGCTCTTTTCCTACAAATTCTTTCTGTTTAGGCTGTAGCTTGCTTTTTAAAATTCTCCCTAATTTTGAGTACCATTTGCTCTACCAGGCTTGCCATCTAAACAAAGATATTTTTCTCTAAATTACATATATTTTACCTCTAACCATTAACATATTTAATGTCTATGAATTAAGGGACAGAGTAAGTAACTGTTAAGAGCATCAAATCTAAACCAGACTGTTCAACTCCTGTTATGTCATGAGATTTGAAAAGGTCCCCTAAATTCTCCGTGCCTTAGTATTCGTAAGTATAAAGTATGGACCATCATATCACACACATTATAGGATACTGAAAGGATAAACTGAGCAGGTATAATTTATAATAGGCTCAGAATAGTTTCTGACACATTAGTTGTTTAATAAATAAAGAAAATACTCAGCACCAAGCACTGTAAGTGCTCAGGCTACACTGGTGAATAAAATCAGAGTCCTTATTTTAATGAAAATTTAATCTGTCACTTAAATATTATTAGGTTGTATATATTTGTTCTATGAATTCTAGCCTTGTATTTTTATCACTGTTTTAAGCTTTTAGAAATATCAAAGAGTCCAGATTTTGCCCCCAGCAGTGCTTAGCACAGTGGGGGGCATCTGGTAAGAATTCCATGAATCCTTTGGTTGTTTGTGCTGGAGCCAAAGCAAGAAATGAGGGATTTAGATTCTGGGTCTAATAGGGATTTTCCAAAACAATATTCATTGTAAAGCCTTGTTTCTTGGGTTCTGCTATATCTAGGGACTTTGCTATTTCCATGATGTTACTCTCATTTCTTTTTTTAAAGCTTTTATTTATTTAATTTTAAAGAAAGAGGAAGGGAATGAGAAAGAGAGGGAGAGAAACATTGATGTGAATGAGAAACATCTGTCAGTTGCCTCTCACCTGCCCCAAATTGGCCTGCAACCCAGGCATGTGCCCTGACTGGAATCCAACCAAGACCTTTTCAGTTTGCAGGACAATGCCCATGAGCCACACCAGACAGGGCGATGTTCCTCCCATTTCTAAGCAGTTAGCTCCTTCACTAAGTGAGGTAACATTTGCCCTCAAGTAATTATTGTACTTTTCCCACTAGGGCCGAGTGTCTTTTCTGTGAGCCATGACTTTAAATATATGGCTGTCTTTATTAGCCATTCGTTTTTGTTTTGGTTTATCTCCATCTCTTAACCTTTACTCATATCCCATAGTTTCTACCCACCCACCCCCAGCCAATCATTCTAACCAACTCCCTCTGTATATATTCCAAACAATTCCTGAGGTAGTCTGATTCCTAAGGGATCCAGAGTATACTATTTCCAATGCTGTTTTCTGAAGGGGTATATTTACACCAAAATAATATAAATAGTAAAACTTTATTCCTCTGAATTAACCAGTAAACCACTGAATTAACATTGTCCTGGCAAACATTAAGAGGTATACCCTATAATCACTCTTTATTACTCCACAAACCCTTCATCAGTGTCTAATATCTGAGATGCTCCATTACATCAGGTCCTCACCTATGAAAACAGACACATGAAAATCCACTTGAATCCACTAGTTGCATGGAAGCATCAGGCTTCTTGCCTACAGATTTAACATATTGTCTAATAGAGATCCTTTTTAAACAATAATAATTGAGCTTCATTGTACTCAAATAAAATGAGATCATTTAACTTGTGAAATGAGCTATATTGATCTCTTTGTCACTAGAACTTAAAATGACAATCGCATTAGGCTTCAGTAGGTACTCTTTGTGTTTTAAGAAACCTAAAAGGATTTAGAGATGAAATACAAGAAAGAAGAATTATACATACAAATAGAAGGGACATACAAGTTTTTGAACAAAAAATGTATGTGGCCATTTGTATAATCACATTGAAAATATCATTTCTTTAAAAAATGACACAAATTGTTTTAAATGTCAATGTTTAAAGGGCCCATGGACATGAACAACAGGGTGGGGACTGACTGTGGGAGCAGGGTGGGCAGGGCAGGAGAGAGCAATGGGGGAAGAATTGGGACAACTGTGAGAGAACAACAATACAAAAATAAATAAATGTCAGTGTTTATAGTCTGATTCTTTTAAAATGCATATTTAAATATATATATATATATTTGTAAGAGCACAGAATGCATATGTTCATATATATATATATATATATATATATGCAGCACATTCAATCTTTTGGTCACAGAGAAAGGGAAAAAATGGCAGTTTCTGGGAGGATTTGAGGTGGATCCCAGCCTTTTAAATTTAAACACAAGTCTGGTTTCTTTCAAGGCAAACTGACAATAATAAATAGAGTTCCTTAAAAATGGCCAATGACAAATGAAAGAGAAACCTAACTGTCATTGTTGTAGTTAACTCATGGAAGCTGGTGGATTCTCCTAAAGAAAAGTTAATGGGAGAATGAAAATAATAATTTTGGTATGATAAATGAGAGTTCTCTGTTCCATCAAAAAACAATCCAGGATTTTAATACTTTTCTCTAAGACTTAGAACATAGAAATAAATATTTTCTTATAATTTTGGAGAATTTGGTCATAAAAATGTTTTTAACAAGAAATCCATTGGGTTGCAATGAGCAAATTCATCAAAAGTGTTTTAGAAATAGTATAAAATCAGTCATGGTGGAATTTGAAAGCTATCATACTTGAAAATTGCTGATAAATAATGCAAACCCCAAAGCACTGGAAAGGTGTTCTGGATATAGCAATGAAAGAAACATTTTCAGTTGATATTAAAATAGTATATCATTTGAGAAATCAAGAAGTTGTTAGCTTTAGTGTTTGAAGCAGAATAACACAGATGTGACTGAACAATCAGTTACTATTTTAGATAAAAATACATAACCAACAAAGTACCATTAAAAATAAAATTGGAATAGATAAATGACTATATTTGAAAGGATCTTATTTTGTGATACATCTGAGTGGACATAGTTTAGAGATCCACCTAGGATTCCAGGAAACCCATTATTAAAATAAAATATGTCACTCTTTAATTTATAATAATCATCATTCTTACATATGTGAAAAGTTAGTGATAACTAACAGTATTTTTATATAAAGTGAATAAAATATTATTTGTTTACATTTTACACTGCATAACAGAAAATAAAGCTTGTTCATTGGTCCTGCAACTTAACATACACGACTTGGATTCCATGTGTTTATTATTAAAAGTACATTTCAAGTTTAACCAGGAGTGCTGTTAGGAATCTACTCTCTGGACTATTAGAAACATGTCACATTCTTTAAGGATTAGAGCCTTTGTCTCTTCTTTGCTGTCTAATCCCATAGAGGTGCCATGAGTCTACAGCTGCCCAAAGTCTCTGGTGTGTGATTAAGGCCAGAAGAGTCGCTAGAGGATTAGAGTCATGTGCAGGGCACCTGTGCTCTATGCGCAGAATTCATGGCCTCTTGCTATAAAAATTTGCACCCAAACTATTGATCATAATTCTGCCTTCAAAAAGCCATTGCACACAAGTTACAAAGGCAAAAACAGATTAATTGGAATTCACCAGAATTATATACCTTTTTCATTTCAAAGGATACACACCATCAAGAAAGTGGAAAGGCAGTACACATAATAGGAGAAAACATTTGCAAATCCTGTGTGTGATATGTGACTTGCATCCAAAATGTAAAGAATACTTACAACTCATTAATTAAAGATAACAATTTAAAAATGGGCAAAGGTTCTGAATAGACATATCCCAAAATATGTACAATGGCCAGTGAGCACGTGAAAAGAGTTATTAACAAACATCATTAGTCACTGGGGAGCTGCAAATCAAAACCGCAATGAAAGGGTGCTTCCTCAAGGGGCTAAACTTAGAGTTACCACATGATCCAGGAGTTGCACTCCTAAGTAGATATTCAAAAGACATGAAAACATGTTCACACACACAAAAAAAAACTTATACAAATTGTTTATAGCACTATTGTTCATAATAGTCAAAAATACAAACAACCTAAATGTTCATCAACTGAAGAAATGCAATATTGTATATTCATACCAAATTTTGGGGGGCCTATGAATAGGAATAAAGGATTAGCATGTGCTACATGTGGAGGTATCTTGAAAGCAATATGTTAAGTGAAAGAAGCCAATTATAAAAAACCTTATACTGTTGATTTCACTTAAATGAAATGCTCAAGAAGAGGCAAATTTATAAAGATAGAAAATGGGTTACTGGTTTCCTAGGTAGAGAGGTTAGGGAGAAATAGGGAGTGACTGATACTGGGTTTGGGTCTTATTTTTGCTGTGTAAAAATGATAAAACTGGTCATGGTAGTTTGCACAATTTTGTATTATTATAAAGGCAAGTCGTACACTTCAGATGAATTATCAAGCTGTGGATTTACAGCAATTAAACTGTTTCTAAAGACAAATTTATTTTGAAAAAGACTATAACCTATTTTCAGGCAAACAACAGTTCAACTATTTCAGTATTCCTTTGATAAGGATAATAATTTAAAAATGGACATAAGAATTGTTCGTTTCTTTGTGGTGTGTTTGCCTTATCCTGTTTTGCTTTGGTTACAGGTTTTTCCATATGCTATGCTATAATCAAGTTACAACTGGAGTTGCTTTCAAGCTCAGCTAAGTGGAAGTAACTACCATTCCTTTAATGGGGAGTGAGTCACATCACTTGAGTAATGATTTATTTTATTGAAGTTTGCTGAAAAGATTCTGATCAGGAGTAGACAATAGGAAAAGAATGCCAACATGTAAAAAAGCATTCAGAAATTGTTCCCTAACAAGAAATAACATATAAGTCAAATAACTTGATGTAAAGATCATCCTAGATCTTAAAACAAGTTTTCACAAATTGTTTCTGAGGTGTAGGAATAGTTCATCAATGGTGTACTCTTTGTTGTATATGCAAATTGTAACCTTGATTAATATTTCAGTTGTTACATGATATACCACAGTTTTTCATTTATTCATCCACTTACTCATTCATAAAACTTTGAGTCCTACATATGGCAGGTGAAAGAAATACAAGATGATTTGGATGTAAGTCCTGTTTTAGACCTATCAGCTAACTTCAAACATATGTCAGGTTTCCTAAAGTTATATTGTGAAAATTTTACATTTGAAGAGTTACATATTCCTTTTATCATTTCACAGATAATTTTTGTCTTTATAAAGTTGCTTCATTGTCTGGCAGTTCTATAAAACTGTTTGAAATCACCAGCCTTTTAAAAGTTCATGAATACAGATGATTTGTTTTGTCAACCCAAATCTTCTCAAGCAATGACTTTTTAAAACCTACTTTAATACACAAGTAATATAACAAAATATTAAACTTCAAATTGTCCAAAATTTCCTTATTAGTATATACATATATAATTTTCATTGGCCCAAGTTCTCTTCTAATGTGTTATATGTAGCTTGTACATATGATATTTAAAAATACATTGGATACAAGTATATATTCTGCTTTTTCCACTGTACATATATGCATAATTTTATATAGCATCAGTTTTCAGAATTATTATTTTACATAGTATGTTATACTGACATCAATGACATAGCATAATTTATTTAGGTATAGTCTCAGTTTTACTATGGATCTTAGTTTCACCTTAATAAGCCTGATATATATAAATATATATATATATAATTTGCTTATAGTAAATTATTTATTTAAGTGATTTGTTAAGAAGTCATTTTTTAGATAAAGCATAAAAGATAATTTTTATGGCTCTGGAAACATTTTATTTTTTAAACAGTTCTTTTTTTATTGTTGCTCAGGTACAGTTGTCTCCATTTTTCACCACCA
>PVKU01004340.1:124167-150059 GCA_004027475.1 Anoura caudifer | reverse complement strand
GAGGAGAGAGGGGGACAAGGTACATAGAACAAGTAGCATACATGGTAGGTAGAAAATAGACAGGGGGAGGGCAAGAATAGTGTGGGAAATGTAGAAGCTAAAGAACTTATGACACATGGGCATGAACTAAAGGGGGGAATGTGGGTGGGAGGGGGTGTGCAGGGTGGAGGGTAATGAAGGGGGGAAATGGGACAACTGTAATAGCATAATCAATAAAATATAATTAAAAAAAGAAAAAAGAAGAAAAAGTAAGTGAATTATTTTAAAATTTAAAAAAGAGCAAAATATATCATATATTCTCATTCCACTAGTTACAACAAGGCCCCATCCCTAAAGACTTATTTTCTCACTGTGAGGGAACTTGTAAGGAGTAACTGGCTCACACAATTGGTTTAGGGAACCAGACTCATTCCCTGAATAAGAAAGAAAAGAAAAAGAAAAAAAAGGACATCAAATAAAGAAGGGATGGTCAAAGAATAACTCGCTGGGTTCACTTTTTTCTTTTTTCTTTGAATAGAACCACTAGCATCTTTCTTGAAAATAAGGTAACACTCAAGGTAGACCTGAGGGTTCAAGTGACTTCAGTGGATCTGCAGCATTCAGGAAGCACTGACGATACACAAATCCTTGAGCTGTGGCTGAAGAACCCACTGCAGACCTGACCCCTGCAGAAGCTTATTGTCTCATTGAGAAGATGTAAAACAGAAGAGAGGCATTTTTCAACCTAAAGAAAAAGCAGCACAAAAACTAAGGGGAAAATAATAAAATGCAAATAAAATAACCAAGGGCCAGGGAGAGCTGGATTAAGGCCACAATTAAGTCAACATAAGCAATAATAAATAATTTCTTCCATTTGTACAATACTCCACAATTTTCTAAATATTTGCAGCTGTTACTTCTTTTAATTTTCAAACAATGTTATGAAATAGGCTTTATCTTCCCCAATTTTTCAATGGGAAAACTGAGTCTGTTGTAGTTGAGGTGCTGTGTCTAAGGTCCCCGAGCTAGTAAGTGGCAGAGCTGAGCAGAAAATAATTCAAGGCTCTAATCTGCTGACTTCTAGCCATTGATGTTTCCACTTCACCACATTATCCACTCAACACTATATATCTGTGCAGAGCTTTGTTTTACAAAGTATTTTTACAGACGTTTTATCATTTGGTCCTCTCAGCAGCCCAGGGAGGGAGGCAGAGCAGAAATTCCACAGGAGAGCACACTAAGATCTTGGTGAGTTTCCACCCTGAAGTCACCCATGCATGGACAGAAACTGTCCACGCATCCTGACTCCCGGCACAGGGACTGCTCCTTTACACCTCACTGGGCTTTCACCACTGAGGTGAGCAGGAGAGAGGACAAATGCCAACCGGACATGTACTTTCATCTCTTCCTGTATCCGTACCTGTCAGGTAACCTTCAAACCATGAAGGGGCTGAGATACATACCAGCCTATTCTCTCAGCAGTTTCCTTGCTTTTCAGAGCATCAGGAATGGTGGGGGCTCATCACATCTCCCTTACACCCCAAATTACCCTGAACCCCTTTGTTTGGATTAAGGCAATCGAGTTGGATGGTGAATTTAAATCAAGTCCCCAGTTCCCAGCACTAAGCTGTCTCGTCTGCCAATGGAACTGCCACAGACTCCCCTGTTTCGCATGGCCTCTGTGAAGAAAAAGAATGAGAGAAAGATAACCCCAGGGTGAGAAAGAGAACCACTTTGGGAAATGTATTCCCGCAGCACCTGGAAAGGAGCTGGCTAATTGGCTCCAGAGGCAGCAGTGGCAGCACAGGCGAGTAGGATTGCTCAGTTCTTTATTGACTGGTACAGTCATTTGTTGGGAACCTGTGTTCATTAGCTGTGTGTAAAGTTATATTAGAGGAGAGATGCTGGGTCCTGTGCTGAATGATTGAGCACATAATGCATACCTGATGGGAGGCGCATTATGTAAAAGCACCTCCGAGAGTAATCGCATTACTTAAGTGGATGTGTTGGAAGTATCTGAGCAGGTGCTGCTATGAGAATGCAAGATCAGGGGGCGCTGAAGTGTGACAGGCAACTCTACCTCAAATGAAATAAGCCCTCAGCCTTTTGATACCCGTTCTCCACAACTCTCTCTAGTTATCATCTGGAAGTAAAACATCTTCCCACTTACCCTGTGCTGACTCTTCAGGATCCAGGGGCAAAAGTGGGTAAGCCAGCTACCAAGATCTGTTGGCCTAGCAGAGCCCAGAGGAACTGGGGAGGCCAGCTCCTTTTGCTTTTCTTAGTCTTTTCTGTGACATTAGAAAGCTCATTGGCTAATCCCTAGGTATTAAAAGATTCAAAGGAATAAAAAAAATTTTAAACTACTACACCAAAGATGTCTCCTACAATATTACTGCTCAAGTCAGAAGAGGCAAAGAATTCACTGTATTTGCCCCCTTTCTCCCCACCCCACCTTTGGAGGCATAGAAAGGAGTGTCTGGTTTACACTGGTCTTGTGCCGAAACCAAGTAAGTATAATCACCCCCACAAGGGGACGTGTCAAAGGGCTACATCTCCATCACTATGCTCCCATAAAGTACTGGTCGTCAACTCCCTTCTTTTCCTAGTTCACTGCCCTCTGAACCCCCATCCTTTTTTCTTAACCATAGCTTTTCAGTAAGATGGATACATACACACAAAAGCAGTTCTCTGACTCTACTCCCACCTATTCTGCAGGATCTGAGGACCCCTTCAGTTCCTCCCAAGTCATCCAAGAATCCCCAGAGTCATTTCCTAGGTGCTCCAAAAGCAAACTTCTGGGCTACCAATGTCCCCTATCCCTATCACACTGGCAGGGTTATATGAAGTGTCTCTCATCAGAGCTGACACCAAAAGCAGTACCACCTACGTGCCTCCTGAAGCCTAGGACTCTGGATCCCTCATCCAAATAGACCACAGCTGGGTCTACACTTCCCACCCTGGCCCTCCAAACATGCTCCATTCTAGAGAGAACAGTTTCAGCTCACACCAGGATCCAGCCCACTTTCAATGACTCACAACCACCTACACAACACAGCCCAGATTCTTTAGCATGGTATTCAAAGCCCCATGTCACTCTGCTTCCATGGTGGCTCATTTCTCCCAAACCTATCCTCACACCCAACTCATTGCCCACACCCCAGACTACTTGCCTTTCACTGGACTTGTTTTGAATGCTCTCTGTCATGGGCCTTTTCACCGAAGTTTTCCTGCAACCGGCCTTCCCTCCCCTCCACCCGCTGCTTCTTATTAAAATCCAGCCTGTCAATCAGCAAAACCCAGCTCAATACAGTGGCTTTTCTCCTCTCCTCAAAGACCAGTTTACATCAGTCAGTGGTCTGCATCCCTCCCTAAAGTTGTGAGCTCTGAGGGAAGGGACCACATCTTATTTATCTGAATCTCTATCATCAATAACAGTGCTTGCACATAGTGGGTAATCAATAAGTGATCATCGAATTTAAGAGGCCATAGGCATCTAAAAAATGATGTCTAAGGAAAAGAAATCATTTTTGCCTAATTATGAGATCATTTATCCATTTTGTTTCTTTCACATAGAGGTGTTCTGGGGGAGTAGAACCCAGAACAGGCAAGTTTTGATAGTCAAGGTTAGGATTGGGAAATGCCTGAAGCATGGCCCATGGGACACCCACATGTAAGGTTCTTACCACCAATGGGAACCAGAGAAAATGAAATAAATTGAGACCTGACTCATGTGGCTTATTTAGTTGAGCATCACTCCACAGAGCATAAGATTGCTGGTTGGATTCCCTGTCAGGACACATGCCTTTGTTGCAGGTTTGGTTCCTGGTCAGGGCACATGCAAAAGGGAACCAGTTGATGTTTTCCTCCCTCTCTCCCTCCTTTCCCATCTCTCTAAAAATAAATGAATAAATATTTGTTTAAATAAATAAAATAAAATGGAATAAATGGAGAAATGGAGTGGGAGGAAAAAGACAGTTGAAATGAAGGACTCTCTGAGGCCTGACCCCAACACCAACAATGCATGCTGGTCGATATTCTCCAACGTTTTCATCTCAACTTTCTTTCACAGACCTAAGAGAATGTGGGATCATCAAATATTAGAGTTACATGATCTAGCCCTTCATTTCATAGAGTCAGAAATGGAGACTTAGAGAGGTAAAATGACTTCCCCAAGGTCACAGAGCCAGTTACTGGCAACTTCAAAACTAAAACCTAGGTCTTCTCATTCCGCATGCATATTTTTTACTAGTATTACAACCTTCTCCTCCCATCTTTTCATCATTTTTTCATAAGATGAATGAGAATGAAATGAAAGGATGAGGAAATAGGATGAAGAGGTAGAAAAAGAGGAACTAAAAAGGAAGATTTATTCATAAATCTTTGTCATATTTCGAATGATCGCTCAACATAAGCAATAAAAGGCTTTCGTAAATTCTTTTGTTTTCATGAAAGGGTCAGAAAGACATGAAATTCACAAGTGGCTACATATCCAGATTCTGAATGCTAAGTTCCCCCTGCCACATACAGGCCCCGAGGCCTCCCCGCTAGGATCTGGGTTGGCTGGGCATGGATGCAGAAGGCCAGATTCTTGATGTTATTGTCCTTAGCACCAGCCCCAATCCTGCCAGTCTTTCCTCTCCAACGTATTAGCATGAACCCAGTACTCTAAAATTATAATCACCATATTGAGAGTGTTTTTCCTATCTATACACTGCAGGGGTTTAAACAGCACATAAACTCTTCCGACACTGAATTAAATTTGAGAAAACCAAAACTGTGTACTCTGCAAAACCAACCTGACAGCTGATGAAGTGATGGGCTGCAGATGTGGAGGACCGCTCCCAACTGCCATGTGGATGAAGGCAGCCACCATTTTTAACATGAAGTACACAATTTACAGCAAAGAATGCAATCTCATAGATCTTTCTTGATCATCTTAATATGAACTATTTTCTAAGTTTTATAATATACCTCCCAAAAATAAATAAACTATTAAAATATACCTCCAGATTCTCACCCTTGAGCTAGAGAAAAACTGTACAATTTCTTTGTGGTGGACTAATATAAAATGGGCAAAAGAAACAAGTTAGGCATCATGTTCTGAATGAAAGAAATGTCTGGGAAACATACCCTTAAGCATGGGTCCCTTGAGCTCATCCTCCTACACCCATTTATATCACCTTTAAAACCCCCAGTGGACTAACACCTTCTACTCAGTCTCCCAGCCCTTCCGGAACTCTGAGAGGCCTTGAGGTGTCGTGATTTGGGGCCAATCCCATTTCCGTCATGGGTCTGTTGTGCCATCATGGGAAAATGGCTATTGTGCCTTGATCTCCATGACTAAAATGGGGACAACAGCCTTCCTGTATTGGTTAGCTAGGGCCACCGCAACAAAATACCACAGACTAGGTGGCTTAAACAACAATATTTTTTCTCACAGTTCTGGAGGCTCTCAGTTCAAGATCAAGGTGTCAACAAGGCTGATTTCATTCTGACACCTCTCTCCTTGTCTGGCAGGTGGCCATCCCCCCTGTGTCTTCACATGTTTTTGTGTGTGTGCTTGCTCATCTCTGGTGTTTATTTGTGTCCAAATTTCCTTTTCTTAGGAGAGCACCAGTCAGATTGGATTAGGATCAACAGCAACAGCCTCATTTTAACTTAACCTCCTCTCTAAAGACCTTATCTCCCCAAATATGATTACATTCTGAGCCACTAGGGGTTAGGACTTCAACAAATAAATTGGGGGGGTGAGACACAAAGTAGCCCATAACACTTCCACTGTGATGCGATGGTAAGAATCAAATACAATTATGAATATAAAGTGGCTTACCTAGGGTAAGTAAATGCCAGTAAACGTCATCTATTTCTATAATTATTGTCTCTTTTGATAATATAATTTTGAGCTTTAAGTAAAATTCAGAGATCATCATGTTTATTTCCTGTTTAGAAAGTTTGCAATGTCATTGAAAGCTTTTGGCTAGAATAAAGTTCTAAACACCTTTGCACCACTTACAAAACTCTTTAGAACCTGGGTTTGACCCGTCTTTCCTACCTCAGTCACTCCTCCACAAAGCTGGTGTTCTCTGTCATTCCAGACTTCCATCTGTTCGCCAGACATGCTGGCTCCATCGCACACAGATTCCTGCTCCCCCCGCCGCACACTTCATGAACTCCTTCAAGACCCACACTAAATTTCACTTCTTTTGTGAAACCTTTCTTCTAACCCTGGGTCAAAGTCAGTTTCTCTTATAGTTATGCAACTAAATCACTTTCCATATAAATTTACAATAGCATGTAATGCTTTCTATTTTAACTATTTGTCTACATGACTGTTGTGGCTTCTTTATCATTTTTCACATAGTAGGTGAAATTAGGAAAGGCAATATGCTACTCAAGTCTATCAATTCTAATGTTAATATTATCCAGAAACACTCTCACAGACACATGCAGAAATATTTGACCAAACATCTAGGCACCCCATGTCCCAGTCAGGATGACACATAAAATTAACCATCACACACAGTATTTCCCAGAACTTCTCCCACATCAGAATGCCTTTCTACAACAGTGTTCCTCAGAGGCTGGTGATCCATGTGTCACCTGTCTCAGAATCACCTGAGCTGTTCTCTTAGAGATTCTTTTTCAGAGGTCTGTATGGGACCCATGCATGAATCACCACTTTCAGGACCATAACACCTAAACCTACGGATCAATCTCAGCACTACTAAAAGTGGGACTCCTCCTGTATTCTTGTCCCCAAAATAGAACTGAATCTAAACAAGTCTCAGATTTAAGTGGCTATCCACTAATGAAAAATAGTGGCAAACTGATTAAAATTCACTATAAGGATAGAATCAGCCAAATCTGGAATGTGGTACATTCTACAAAATGAATGATTTTGTTCTTCAACAAATAAATGGTATTCTTTTCATTGATGGGAGACTGTCATAGATTAAAAGACACTTAAGAAATATAAGATCCAATGCAAAGTACAATGTATAGAAACCACCTTTAAAGGACATTTTGGAGACAATCAGGATAATATGAATATAGACTGGGTACTAGCTAATGTTATGGAATTGTTGTTAATTTTGTTATATGTAATAATAGCATTGTGAATGCACAGAAAAAAAGGTATCTGACAGAGAGGCATATTGAAGTATATGCAGATGAAATTATATGATGATTAATATTTGCTTTAAATCACTCCATTAAAAAGAATAGGAGAGATAGACGGAATAATGTTTTCAAGACATTGATAACTGTTGAAAGTAAGTGTTAAAGAAATAGCTTTTGTATACAGTTTTTTCTACTGCTGTATTGTGTTTGAAATTTTCCATGATAAAATATTTAAGAGAAAGAAAAGAAACATAGGTAATGTTTATGCATCCTAAAGTTCTTCTTTCCAGCTAGTGCAAGGGCAAACATGCCATAAGGAAGCAGAAATCAACTCAGAATTTCATAACCTTCTAACAGTTGGACATATCTGATGCTGGGAGCATTCAGGGGAAGATCATGCATAAGGGAAGCTGTAGAGGGACTTTCTGCATTGTTTTGGAGGCTGGGCAATGACCATCCAGCCAACAGCTTATGTACCAATGTAGTTCCCCTCACCACTCCTGGTTACCCTGGTCTCTGAGGAGCATGAAGTTTGCCAGCTTCCAACCACTTTTCCTCATGCCACGTAATCACTGCTCCTAATCCCCAACCCTGAGTATGATGAGTACTCAGGGAATCTTTCATGTGATTTACCACCCACTTTAAACTTTGCTCGTGCCAAACAAAGGCAGTGGATCATTCACCTGAGCATCTCTCTAGCCATCAATTTAAAATATTTGCAAGTCTTGAAAATAGCTACTCAGTCTGGGCACAAAACTATTAATTAGGGTCACATAGAAAATGATATTAATTTCACTTACTGTGCTTCATGTATGTGTCCCAGGAGGGCAAAGAAAGGTCTAGGTTTGTTTTTTTTCTGCTGTTGTTTTTTGTTGTTGTTGTTGTTGTTGCTGTTGTTTGTTTTTGTTTTTAAGAAAAAGAAAAAGCTATTGTGGGGCTAAGAGAAATCTATATTTTTTAAGTATGCTGTTTTAAGAATCTACTCAATTTGAATTTGACAAAATCATATGTTTATTGTCTAGCTTCTCCATTTCCACTTGGGGAACCACTTGGAATTGTGAGAAATCCCAAATAATGAAGAAAAACAAGTAATGTCCATTTGTCACTATGGTGTTCATGCTGGAAACAGGCTTGCAAAGTGGCATTTATACTTGCACTTAAGGTTATCTGGAGCATTTTATTTTCTTTCATTTTTTGCACTTTAAAGGTTTTCTGGCACTTCTGCTTGAACAAAAATCACCTTTGCAACTACTGGCACAATTGAACTAGAATTCTGCTCCCTGTTTCAATTCAGAATTTCATACACCCTATTATTCAGTGGTTTTTCCAATCAGCCATGTCCATGGTAGCTGCCTGGTAAGGGTGCCACCCCACAATTATTTTTCTTCTGCAAATTAATGGTGTTGCATGTCTCTGTTAAAATAAGTGTGTTTGACTTTTCTATTAAGGTGTATTATCCTAAATAGGTTGTCAATCAGATTGTCCTCATTAGGAATTCAAACCTCCAAGTTCATCAGGGAATAGGTTTAGAATGGCTAATGATATTACAGAGCTGCCAACCTTTATTCATAAGAAAAATTAGCTCTGTGATGTCTCAGAAATTCATTTCTTCCTTTCCCCTCCCACAACACTTGCTCTAATGCAGGCACCCCAAGCATCTGGCTAAACAAAAGCCTTCCCTCCTCCATCTCCACCCACTTCTCTAGCCCTACACACACACACGCAGCTTTGTTCTTCTCTCTGACATTCAAAGCACCAAACCATCTTTCCAGTTGATCCCTACTCCTATCCTCCCACCAATACCCCCACTACCACCACCAAATTGATGTCCCAGCCACATCCCACAAAAATTACCAGGCCCTCCCGGCCTGGATGTCCTTACCCCACATCTGTACCTGTCAGAGATCTGTCAATTAATACATGTTCAAATCCTCCAATTCTAGGAAAACTTCTCATGTCTTCCCAACAGAATGAATGTATTCCTCCTAGGTTCATTCTTTGAACTCTGCTCACACCTCTTACAGCACACCAAGAGCTTATCTTTCTTTGTAATAACCCAAATACATACCTTCTTCTCTAGCAGAACATGAGCCTGGGAGACAGAAGTCTGTCGTGTTCATCTTTGCTTTCCAGGCAATACTCCTACTCCATACATTTTAGGGTTACAGTGAAATGCTAGCCAGCCATTCAAAACAGATGCGAAGCTATGGACAAGATAGAGCATTACATAAAAAGTATTTATACCAAAGTATTACACCATGCTGCCATTTATTGAAAATAAAATTACAGCCCTGGCTGGTGTGGCTCAGTGGATTGAGTGCTGGCCTGAGAACCAAAAGGTCACCATTTGGATCCAACCACACATTGATGTTTTTCACCCTCTCTTTCTCCCTCCCTTCCCCTCTCTCTAAAAATAAATAAAATCTTTTTTAAAAACTACATATGCATAGAGATATATGAAGATATAAACTGATTGATCTCTGATGCTATATCTTTCACAGGATACACACACACACCAATCCTCTAATAACAGTGGTTGCCATTGCAGAGGCCACAGACACATGAGCAGTGGTGGGACAAAGCCTTACTTTCCCTGCAGGCCATTTTAAACTGTTCAAATTTTACTACCATTGCATATACTACCTTGTGCGTGTATTACCCACATTACCTTTTCAAAGATAATTCAATTAAATTGAAAGTAATAAAATAAATGCTTGATTTTAATTGAAGCTAAACCGAACAACCCTGAAATTAATAATAGAACTGACTGGAGTAGTGAAATTACCCATTCCCAATGAATGCAGCAGTCAGAGAGAGAATTTTATTTCTCTAATTATATGGTGATTCAAGGCCAAGTTGAATTCATTAGTTTTAATAATAGTAATAATAATGAATATGCTTATAAAATTAATAGATGAGACACAATTTTTTATACTGAAAAATTTTACCCAAGAGTGTCTATATTCTATTGGCTTAGATAATCAGTTCACTAACAATGCGAGCTCTTAGCAGTCAGGGGTTTTTTTGGTTTGTTTTGCAACATTATTATCAGAAAGTGTTGCCAAATAGCAAAAGCTGAAACACTGCAATAAATACATCATTACATCTTACAACTACATAAATTATATTGGTAAATCCTTGCTGGAAATGTGTGCATAGAAAGAATAAAAACTGTCCTTAGAGCTCAAGGCATAGCTTCCTCAAGATATAGCTTGAGAAAGCCCACTCCATGAAGAATTGGAACATGATATTTGTAGCTAACAGATTCCCAGACTGGGCTGTGTGGCGAGACTTGCACAGGTCTGTGGAGAAGGCCATTCCTCTTCTAGTTTCCTGCAGACAGATAATTCCCTCTATCAGGCAACTCAAAATATTGTGGTTCCCTCTTT
This sequence comes from Anoura caudifer, assembly GCA_004027475.1. Taxonomy (NCBI): domain Eukaryota; kingdom Metazoa; phylum Chordata; class Mammalia; order Chiroptera; family Phyllostomidae; genus Anoura; species Anoura caudifer. The sequence goes on along the minus strand of PVKU01004340.1, from coordinate 139,569 downwards.
AGCTACTTCTACATCCTTCTTTCCCTCATGACCTATTAGCAAATACATGAACATTCAAAAATATTTTTTAAAAAATTAAAAGAAACCCTTCCACAGCTAGCATGGACTGCCAGTGCCTCCTTCACCCTAGCTGGTGAAAAGACCCTGCTCTGGACCCCAGGGTTTCATTGCTTTCATCATTAGCTTAGCCTCTGGAGCTACAAATGTTACATATGGCCATTAAATTATCTTGCCATCTCTAAGATCCCTTTTTAAAGAGTCACCTATGATGTATGAGCAGCACTGAGACCCCACCCCTGAAGGCTCTCAGTGGAAGGTTGGGGGCACAATGGAGACCCACATGGCAGTGGTAGATCCTGGGGGATGCTAATGAGGGGCAGGGCCAGTGCCCAGAGAAGCACTACTTATTATTAACACATTAGCCCTGCAGGGCACTGTGCCAGTTTTAATAAGTAACCAATCTGGCAACCAACCTGCTCATCTATTAAAGATCTAGAAACTCAGGAAAAAATATCCGCCTATACTCTTAACACCTCATTTCCTGCAGTGCCTGAAAAACCACTTTTTCATAACAACAAATTCTCAGGCATTGCTAGTCACTATAGTAATCTTAAGTATTATTGCCAATAATAGAATAGCTGTTATTACTCTCTACAATCAGTGTGGTTATTACAGAGTATATACTAAATATACTACCATAGTATTTGTGCTTACAATAATAAACTATCATAATATATCTTGTTCAACATTGCCTTCCCTGGGACTGCCCTGGCATATGTCAGGTGCCTAATATTTGTTGACTCTAATTGAGTATTTCATACAATGTGATAGATAATATACTATTTTATTTCCAGGAAAAAAAAAGATTTGAATTCTTGAAAACTGATTTCCAACTCCTCTATGTTTATCCGCAGAGTGAGCCGCACCAGGAGAAAGATACTAGGAGAAGAAGGGAGCCTTCTGAGCATGTAGCTGCACAAGGTTAGTAGTGACTCCCCTGCTCCTTCATGTAGGCAGTCCTCCCAGGGAAAGCATGAGAAGCAGTCTCCTCCTTTGGAAAAGAAACTGGAATATTCAAGCCTCTGATCCTTCTCTTTAGTGCCCATCTCTGTGTCCTCTGGCTCAGGACAGACTGAATTGAGTATAGAAAGTATTTGGAACCACTCTTATCAGAATCAGGAAAAGACATTAGCACTGCCCTCCAAATTTCAGATTCAGTTGTATACTGCCAGTTGGCAAGAATATTGGTACAAGCTTTGGAAGAGCAATTTGGCAATGTACACAGCAAGAACTCCAGAATAATGCATACCATTTGACCCAAAATTCACCTCTAGAAAGCCAACCTAAGGAAATCATCCAAAATACATAAAATTGTTTCTAGTCATATTCATTCAGAGTCTCATCCATAACAGAGAAAATTTGGATGCAACCTGAATTTTTAATAATAGCAAAATGTTTTATTCCACTCACATGTTGGAACATTGTGTGGCTATTTAAAATTATTTATGAAGAGCATGTATCAAGGAGAAATAATTATATTTCAATTACAAGTAGAGAAATATTCAAAAATATGTGCATACAAGATGGTCTTAACTATATGAGTCTATGCATAAAATTAAGGGGCTCACCTTGGCTGGTGTGCCTCAGTTGGCTGGAGTGTCGTCTCATAACCAAGAGATTGCAGGTTGGATTCCTGGTCCAGGAGCATACCCAGGTTGCAGGTTTTATCCCCTCTTCAGGCATCTACAATCCCTGGTCTTGGAATGTATGAGAGGCGACTAACCGATGTTCCTCTCTCACATTCATGTTTCTCTCTCTCTCCCTTTCTCTCTCTCTTCCACTCTCTCTTTAAAAGCAATGAAAAAATGTCTTCAGGTGATGGTAAATAAATAAATAAATAAATAAATGGTTCAATTTCACTAAGGGATTGCAAATAAAAATTACAGTGAGATACCATTTCACCCCATTAGATTAGCAAAAAAAAAATTTAAGGTTTTATTTATTTTTAGAAAAAGAGGAAGAGACAGAGAGAAACATCAGTGTGAAAAAGAAACATCCAATGGCTCAATGGCTGCTACTTGCACGCTCCTTGACCAGGGACCAAATCCGCAACCCAGGCATGTACCTTGACCAGGAATCAAACTAGCAACTTTTATTCTGTGAGACCATACCTATCCATCTCGGCCACACAAGTTAGGGTAGATTAACAGAATTCAAAGTCTGTTAATAATACCAAGTATTGGACTTCCAGTCAAGATGGTAAACACGGCTTGCCTCCTCACACAACCATATCAAATTACAACAAAATTATAGAGCAACCATCACTCAGAACCATCAGAAATCAAATTAAGTGAAAGTCTTACAACTATAGAATTACAGAAACTGTATCCTTCCAACTGGTAGGAGGGATGGAGACATAAAACAGTCTGGTCCCACATCCACATGTGGTGGACAAAAATTTGGGGGGGATATCTCAGAAATGAGAAGTCCCAGCCCCATACCAGGTCCCCCAGCCCAGAGTTCCAGTGCCAGGAAGTTAAGTCCCCATAATTTCTGGCTGCAAAAACCAGCAGGGACTGAGTCTTTGGAAGAAACTTCTGGAGTCCCAAGCAGTTCCCCTGAAAGAACCCATGCACAGACTTATGCAGACTTATTCCCTCTGAGCTCCAGGAACAACATACCATCCTGAAAGGCACCAGAGGCACATAGAGAGGAACTGAAGTGTCTGACATCAAGGCAAGAGTTAGAGGACAGCTCTCTCTCAGACAGAAAGGTGGGCAGAGACCATTGTCCCTTTTCTGCAGTATCCCTCCACAGCGCCACCAAGCTGGCAGGCAGGTGCCATATCTGAGACTCCATCAACCTGGCTAACACTGTTTGCCCTGTTCTAGAGATCCCCTGAGGCTCTATCCCATCCAACTTACAACTGTTAACAGTGGCTTTTTCATATGAATAGGTCTTGGCTCATGCTTCACAACTTCCTCACACTTTTCAAACAAATGGCCTCAGTGAACTCCCAGCCCCCATACCTCTTGCTAAGTGGCCCCAGTCCTGGCAATATCAGCAGCCAGTTTAAATTCACAGCTTGGCTTCATGTGGGAATTTCAAGCCCAGCACAAGTCGCAACCATCTCAGATTGCTTTATAGCCCAGGTGGGGTGGCCCCAAGAAAAACACAGGCAGGGGCTGACCTTGGCCTGCACCACCTGGAAAACCCCAAACCTGTACACTCAGTGGACAGCTACAGACCACGTTGGAGCATGACCACCCTGCCCATGCACAGCTGATCCTCCACAAGAGCAGAGGCTGGTGGTCAGTAGTCACAGCCAGTCATTGCAGCTACATGGCCTGGGTAAATCCTTCCCATTGACTTTCCAATAGCAATAAAGGCTCAACTACAAGAGGAGGGTGTTCTCAGCCCACACAAAGGGCACACATTGAAAACCCAGCTTGGATGATAGGGGAGGCTGTGCCACTGGACCCTACAGGACACCTGCCACATTAGGCCTTTCTGTCAAGCCTGGGAGATGTAGCAGCTCTATGTAACAACATAGAAAAAACACAGGGAGGCTGCCAAAATGAGGAGACAAAGAAACACAGCCTAAATAAAAGAACACATCAAAACTCCAGGAAAAGAACTAACTAAACACAATGGAGATAAGCAGTCTATCAGATGCAGTGTTCAAAACACTGGTTAAAAGGATGCTCAAGGAACTTAGTGAGGACCTCAACAGCATAAAAAAGATCCAGCAAGATATAAAGGATACACTAATTGAAATAAAGAATAGTTTACAGGGGAAAAAAAGTACAGTGGATGAAGCAAAGAGTCAAATCAATGATTTGGAACACAAGGAAGCAAAAAACAACCAATCAAAACAAGAAGAAAAAAGAATCCAAAAAACAAGGATAGTATGAGCAGCTTCTGGGACAACTTCAAGTGTTCCAACATTCCCATAATAGGGGTGCTACAAGGAGAAGAGAAATAGCAAGAAATGGGAAGTCTATTTGAAAAAATAATGAAAAAAAAAAAACTTCCCTAATTTTGTGAAGGAGATAGAAACGCTAGCCCAGAAAGCACAGAGAGTCCCAAACAAGATGCATGCAAAAAGGCCCACTCCAAGACACATCATAATTAAAATGCCAAAGGTTAAAGATAAGGAGAGAATCGTAAAAGCAGCAAGAGAAAAGAAGTTAGTTACCTACAGGGGAGTTCTCATAAGATTGTGAGCTGATTTCCATAAAGGAACTTTTCAGTCTAGGAGGGATTGCAAGAAATATTCAAAGTCATGAAACTCAGGGACACACAGCCAAGATTGCTCTACCCAGCAAAGCCATCATTTAGAATCAAAGGGCAGATAAAGAGCTTCCTAACAAGAAAAAAGTAAAGCAGTTCACCATCACCAAATCATTATTATGTGAAATGTTAAAGAGCCTTACTTAAGAAAAAGGAGATCAAAACTATGAAAAATAAAATGGCAATAAATACATATCTTTCAACAATTGAATCTAAAAAGAAAATGAAGCAAACAAGAAGAACAGAGGCAGAATCATGGATACAGAGAGCATTTTGATAGTTACCAGATGGGATGGGGGTATGGGGGAATGGGTGAAGAGGTGATTAAGAAGTACAAATAGGTAGTTACAGAATAGCCATGGGGGTGTAAAATACAATAGAAAATAGAGTAGCCAAAGAACTTATAGGCATGACCCATGAATATAAACAATGGTATGGGGATTGCCCAAGGAAGTGGGTAGCAGAGGGTAAGGGGGGGAAATTGGGACAACTGTAACAGCATAATCGATAAAATATAATTTAAAAAATAAAAAGATGAAAAATAATAATAATAAAATACCAAGTGTTGGTGAGGCTGTGAAATAATGGAAACTAGTACCCTAAGTTGTCGATATCTAGTAAAATTGAACAATTTCCTCTTCAGTGTATACCCAACAGAAACTTCCTACATGCACATGAAAAAACAACCATAAAAGAAATTTACTGTCTATGCCCTGGCCATTGTGGCTCAGTTGGTTGGGCATCATTTTGCAAAGTGAAAGGTCCCCAGTTGATTCTTCACCAGGGCACATGCCTGGGTTGTGAGTACAGTCCCCAGTTTGGGGATGCACAAGAGGTGGCCAATTGATGTTTCTCTCTCACATTGATGTTTCTCTCCTTTACTTTCTCCCTCCCTTACCCTCTCTCTAGAACCAATTTTTTTAATGTTTACTGTCTGTAAAAATGAACTATGAAACAACTTATAGTTAATTATTAAGTTCTATTCATAAGGGAATGGATGCATACATGGTAGTCAAGCCATACAAAGAAATATTATATACACAACAATGAAAATGGAGGAGTTAGAGCTATATCAGCAAGGTTAATTCTCATAAACATAATATTAAGCACCAAATGCCATGCATAAAAATAATTATGTAAATTTTAAAAACATGTAAAGCAATATTTTACATTACTTAATGATGGATGCACCAGTTGTTCATCTCCATTTCCACACATGTTTAGACTTCATCAATTCTACTCACTTGTTCTTTGTCACTTATGGTGTAAGAATATAGAGAGATTCAGCCCTGGCTGGTGTAGCTCAGTGGATTGAGCACATGCCTGCAAACCAAAACATTACTGGTTCAATTCCCAGTCAGGGCATATGCCTGCATTGCAGGCCAGGTCCCCAGTGGGGAATGCACAAGAGGCAACCACACATTGATGTTTCTCTCCCTCTCTTTCTCCTTCCCTTCCCCTCTCTCTAAAAATAAATAAATAAAATCTTTTAAAAAAAAGAATATAAAGAGATTCAATATAATGGTTACCTCTTAGGGACAGGAGAAAAGACATGACAGGAAAAGGGCTCAAAGAGAGCCCAATACTTTCAATACTACAAATGAAAGTTTTATTTCTTCAGCAGGATGTTGAGTACCTGGATGTTAACTGTATTATTTCTTATACCTCTTCATATATCTTAAATATTTGATAATAATTTAAAAACATATGATAGCCCTAGCCACGTGGCTAAGTTGGTTGGAGCATCATCCTGTACACCAAAAGGTTGTGAGTTCAAACCTGGTCCAGGCATGTACAGGAAGCAACCAATTGATATTTCTCTCTCACATTGATGTTTCTCTATCTCCACTTTTCTCTATATATAAAATCAACAAGTATATCCTCAGGTGAGGATTTTTAAATAACTAAATATATATTATCATATGATAAATAAGTACATGACACAAAAGAGAAGGGCATTAACTATATCCAAATAATACAACAGCTACCTCTCTATGGTGAGATAGAGAGGAGATTCTTTTTCATTTCACTTTCCACTATTTGCTAAGCCTGTATTACGTGGTATAAATAAGATACAAATAAGTAAGTACCAGTCAGAGCCAGGAACTATAGAGAAAATGGGCATCTAGGGAAATATGGCCAAAGTGATGATGAGAGGGCATTCTTTCTGGCTCCCAACTGTTGAGTCTTTCCTCTAACTAATTTCTGTCCTCAGTTCAAACTTACTGGGTCTAGAACACCATGGCTCAGAGCTCCTGTAAGCTAATTTGGTTAGTCAAAAATACACTATAGAAGGCCTACAATGTACTTGGCTCAGTAGAGAAGGCTTATCTGGTCTCTTCCCACTCCCTGTCCACCCTGGACTACAGGCCCAGTTCTGGTCACTACCAGTCTGATCAGGTATCTTTCAAAACTAAGCAAGCTGGCCCAATCCTGAGATAGAACCTAGTGAATCAAAATGTACTTGACTTTATCTAGTGATGTGATACAAAAGACTACATGAGAAACTGTTGACAGTGATTCCTAGTAATGAGAAATAAATGAAGAATTTTAATTTCTATTTTATACCCTATTTGTTTTGAATTTTTAAAGTATGTCTATATAGCTTCAGCTATACTGTTATTTTAAATATAATTCTCTGATTTGTTTAGAAACAAGTAGCTATAATCAAATTTCTCAAATACATGTATAGATATATTTACATGCATATCTGCACATACATAATGTATGTATATTTATGTATATGTATGTGCATATATGTATATATTATACATTTTGTTACATATAACATCTTTTTATATTTTATATTATTTCTATTTTAGTATACATTATAATTTTATATATCATATATTGTATTTTTACATATTATTTATACATATAAATTTAAACCCAGACACACTGGATCTGCATTAATAGAGACATATAATATTAAACTGCATTATTGTGGCTATTAAATGATACTGGGTTTAAAAACTTGAATGTATAATTCTATTTCTTAACTATTTTTTTCTACTTCTTTTCTTTCTACCTACATACATTTTTGTTTGTGCTTTTAATTAAAATGACAAAATGTTCCTAGTGGATAATATAAAGCCAAATCCAACTATTACAAACTTCTAGTAAATAGTACAAATTAATCATATCTTAGAGTGTTTCCTTTGTGACCCCACAAGACATGTATTATTATGAAGGGTTCTTGAAGAAAATGAGTATTCAAAACAACAATTGATGACTAAGTGGGAGGGTAGTCACAGGAGGAAGAGAGAATATTTAGGCAAGAAGGTGAAAAACTGAAAAGAAAAAGCTGGACAAGAAAATATCTCTGTGTCTGTTGAGAAGGTTTATGAAAAGTAAATGTGAAGACAAGGGAAGGGTTATTTCTTTGTAACTGAACCTTGGCAGGAAGAACATTAAGATATGACAGAGTTTAAATAGACTAGATTTGGAAAGGTAAAATTATAAAACTGTAAGAAACACCAAGAGATTTCCAGGGTCTTGAAAAGAATAGCAGTTATTTGATTATAAAAAATACTGAAAATATGTGAGGCAAAATTAAACATAAAAACATAAATCTATACCCTGCATAGATCAGTAAGACCAATCTTGGCTAAAAGTGGACAAAAACAAATGTCTGTTTACTGCATTTCTAAAGATCTATTAGAATAGGGATCATATGCTTATGCACAAACATATACACAGAATAGAGTGATCAATTGTTCCATTTTGCCTGGGAAATGGAATTTCTGGCATGCAGGACTTTTAGTGCTAAAATCAGGATAGCCCAGGCAAACTGGAGACAAATTAGTTACCCTAACAGAGATGGACAAATATAAAAGATAGATGAGCTGTGGCTGGTATGACTCAGTTACTTGGAGCTTCATCCTGTACACCAAAATGTCACAGGTTTGATTCCCAGTCAGGGCACATAATCTAGGTTACTGGTTCAGCCCCTGTTCAGTCCCAGTAACCTAGGTTACTGGCCGGGCGTATACAGGAGGCAACCTGTTGACGTTTCTCTCTCTGTTGATCTCTCTCTCTCTCTCACTCTCACTCTATCTACCTCTCTCTCTAGACTCAATAAATATACCCTCGGGTGAGGATTAAAACATAAAAAAATAAAAATATAGATGATGGATACATAGATAAATAGATAATGAGTATATTGGGTTGGCCAAAAACTTTGCTTGGTTTTTTCCATAAGATGGCTCTAGTAGCCCTTAGTTCTCTTTAAATTCATTTGGAGCAACTTTGTTAGACTGTATTGTGACAGATGTCATATCAGTGTGCATTTTTTAAAAACTCAAAATTGGATAAATAGCAACTTCTGGCCAAGATGGACACATAAGTAGATATACTTTGCCTCCTTGCACAATTCAAATAAGGACAATAGCAAATTTAAAAACAGAAAACAACCAGAACGGCCAGAAAATTGAACTGTATAGAATTCTGACAACCAAGGAGTTGAAGAAGAAACATTCATCCAGACAGGTAGGAGGAGCAGAGACTGGAAGCCAGGGCAGAGAGGCCAAGTGGCAAGGCAGCAACTGGAGGACTGATTGGGTGAGGCGGCAGCTGGTAGTCCCACATTTGCAAGTGGACAAACCAGGAGAAACCACTGGGGAGCAAAAAAAACCCACACAACCCATGACTCCAGTGTGGGAAAATAAAGTCTCAAAACTTCTAGCTGTAAAAACTTGTGGGACTTGCAGCAGGGAGAAAAATTCCCAGTGTCATAAGACCATTCATTGGAGAGACCCTCAGGGTCCTAGAACATACACAAACCACCCACCTGGAAATCAGCACCAGAAGAGAAAGTGACTGAAAGCCAAGAGCCCAGCAAGCAGCATTGTTCACTCTTGTGCCCCTCCCCCACAGACAGCACCTCAATGCAGCAACTTGCGTTGCCCCACCCTGGCCAATACCTAAGTCTCTGCCCCTTACTAAGTACCAGGCATGCAGAGACAAAAGAATATTGCCCAAATGAAAAAATGCATCAAAGTTCTAGAAAAAATACAACTAAGTGATGAAGAGCTAGCCAACCCATCACATGCACAGTTCAAAACACTGGTAATCAGGATGCTCACAAAAAATGGTTAAGTATAGTTGAAAAATAGAGGAAAAAGTAAAAGCTATGAAAAGTGAAATAAAGGGAGCCAACAGTGATGGGAAGGAAACCAGGACTCAAATCAACCATTTGGAACACAATGAAGAAATAAACATTCAACCAGAACAGAATGAAGAAACAAGAATTCAAAAAAATGAGGAGAGGCTTAGGAACCTCCAGGACAACTTTAAATGTTCCAACATCCGAAACACAGGGGTGCCAGAGGAGAAGAGGAAGAGCAAGAAATTGAAAACTTATTTGAAAACATAATGAAGGAGAACTTCCCTAATCTGGCAAAGGAAATAGATTTCCAGGAAGTCCAGGAAGCTCAGAGAGTCCCAAAGAAGTTGGACAGAAGGAAACACTCACCAAAGCACATCATAATTACATTACACAAGATTAAAGATAAGGAGAGACTCTTAGAAGCAGCGAGAGAGAATGAGACAGCTACCTACACAGGAGTTCTCATAGGACTCAGCTCATTTCTCAAAAGAAACCTTGGCAAGAAGGAGCTTGAAAGAAGTATTCCAAGTCATGAAAGGCAAGGACCTACATCCAAGATTACTCTACCCAGCAAAGTTATCATTTAGAATGGAAGAGCAGATAAAGTGCTTCCCAGATAAGGTCAAGTTAAAGGAGTTCATCATCACCAAGCCCTTATTATATGAAATATTAAAGGGACCTATCTAAGAAAAAGAAGAAGATCAAGACTATGAACAGTAAAATCACAGCAAATTCACAACTATCAGCAACTGAACAAAAAAAAGAGAAAGAAATTAACTAAGCAAACAACTAGAACAGTAACAGAATCACAGAAATGGAGATTACACGGAGGGTTATCAGTGGGAAGGAGGAAGGTGGAAGAATGGGGGAAAAGGTACAGAGAATAAGAAGCATAAATGGCAGGTACAAAATAGACAGGAGAAGGTTAAGAATAGTATAGGAAATGGAGAAGCAAAGAATTTATATGTAAGACCCATGGACATGAACTAAGGGAGGGAATGCTGGTGGGAGGTAGGGTGCAGGGCAGAGGGGAATAAAGAAGAGAGAAAAATGAGCCTGGGCTGGTGGTTCAGTGGATTGAGTGCTGGCCTGAGAACCAGGGGGTGGCTGGTTCAATTCTCAATCAGGGCACATGCTGGATTGCAGTCCAGGTCCCCAGTAGGGGGCACTTGAAAGGCAACTACACATCAATGTTTCTCTCTCTCCCTTCCCCTCTCTCTAAAAATAAATAAAATCTTTTTTGAAATAGGGGGAGAAAAATGGGACAATTGTAATATTATAATTGATAAAATATACTTTAAAAAATTAAAATAAATATTGGTGACTTTTTCTGTAGCCATTTTAATATTGAAGATAGAAGAAAATAAGCAGCATTTTCAGTATATTATGCTTTCTTATTTCAAGATAGGTAAAAATGTAACTGAAACACACAAAAAAACATTTATGCAGTATATAGAGAAGGGGCTGTGACTGAATGAACATGTCAAATGTGGTTCGTGAAGTTTTGTGCTGGAGATTTCTTACTGGACAATGCTCCATGGTGGAGTAGACCAGTTGAAGTTTATAGTAATGTAATTGAGACTTTAATTGACAACAATCAACATTACACCTCACAGGAGACAGCTAACATAGTCAAAATATCCAAGTCAATAAAGTTACTGGTGAAAATTAAAAAATGTGTCTTTTATTTTATGGAAAAATTAAATTTACTTTTTGGCCAACCCAATAGATACCCTTTCATACAGGTCTCTGAACATGTTGTAGACTATTACAAAAAATTAAGATTACTGCTGTGGCTCCTACTAGTTTTTAAGACTTTATTTTTTTGTGCAGTTTTAGGTTCACAGCAAAGTTGAGAGGAAGGTATGGAGATTTCCCATAAACTCTATGCCCCTCCATAAGCACAGTCTATCATTCTCAACATTCCCAACCAGAGTAGTATTGTTTGCTACAATTGAAGAACTACATTGATGCATCATTATCATCCAAAATTCATAATTTGTATTAAGAATCACTCTTAGTGGTGTACATTCTATGGACTTGGACAAATGTACAATGACATGTATCTATCACTATAGTATCATACATAGTAGTTTCACTACCTTAAAAACCCTTTTTGCTTTGCCTTTTCAACTACCCCTGCCCTTAACCCCTGGTCTTTTTACTGTCTGCACAGTTTTGCCTTTTCCAGAATGTCACATAGTTGTAGTCATAAAGTATGGAAGCCTTTTTAGATCGGCTTCTTTCACTTGGTAATGTGCATTTAAGTTTTCTCCATGCATTTTCATGGTTTAATAGTTCATTTCTTTTTAGTGATGAATAATAATCCATTGTCTGGATGTACCATATTTCATTTATCCAATCACTTACTGAAACACATCTTGGTTGCTTCCAAGTTTTGGCCATTTTGAATAAAGCTGTTGTAAACATCTGCATACAGGTTTTTGTGCAGATATAACTTTTCAACTCCTTTGGGTAAATACCAAAGAGCAAAATTGCTGGATCATATATGGTAGGAGTATGTCTAATTTTGTAAGAAACAGCCAAACTGTCTTCCAAAGTGGTTGTAACATTTTACATTCCCAACAGCAATGAATAAGAGTTCCTCCTATTCTTCCACACCCTCACCAGCATTTGATTTTATCAGTATTCTAGATTTTGATCATTTTTAATGTTATTTTGTGTTATCAAAAATAACACAAAAAATGTTATTGTTGCTTAAATTTGCATTTCCCTGATGACATATGATTTGGAATGTATTTTCATATGTTACTATTCCATCTGTATATCTTGTTTGGTGAAGTGTCTGTTAACGTCTTTAGTCAAGTTGTTTGACTTTTTTTTATTTTTTTTAAATCTTTTATTTATTTATTTATTTATAGAGAGAGGGTAAGGGAGAGAGAAGTAGAGGGAGAGAAGCATCAGTGTGTGGTTGCCTCTCATATGCCCCCCGCAATGGGGGCCTGGCCTGCAACCCAGGCATGTGCCCTGACTGGTAATCAAACCAGCAACCCTTTGGTTCACAGGCCAGCGCTCAATCCACTGAGCCACACTTGTCAGGGCTGACTTGTTTTTTTAATATATTTTATTGATTATGCTATTACAGTTGTCCCATTTCCCCCCCTTCATTCCCCTCCACCATGCACACCCCTTCCCACTCACATTCCCCCCCTTTAGTTCCTGTCCATCTATGTTTGACATTTTTTAATAAAGGTGTTTGTTTTCTTATTGTTGAGTTTTAAGAGTTCTCTACGTTTTTTTTGGATAACAGCCCTTTATCAGATGTGCCTTTTGCAAATATTTTCTCACAGTCTGAGTCTTATCTTCTCATTTTATTTACATTACTTTTTACAGAACAATATTTTTTTAATTTTAATGAAGTTCAACTTATCATTTATTTCTTTCATGGATTGTGTCTTTGGTGTCATGCCTAAAAAGCATCACCTACACAAGGTCATCTAGGTTTTCTCTTATGGCATCTTCTAGGTGTTTCAGTTTTGTGCTTCACATTTAGGTCTGTGATCCATTTTGAGTTACTTTTTGTGAAGGCTGTAAAGTCTGTGTCTAGATTCATTTATTTTGCCTCTGGACATCCAGTTGTCGAAAAGACTATCTTTGCTCCATTGTGTGTTTTTGCTTGTCAAACATCATTGACTATTTATAGGGTCTATTTCTGGACTCTCTATTCTGTTCCATTGACCTATTTGTTATTTTTTTTTTTTCACCAATACCTTACTGTCTTTATAGTAGGTCTTGAAGTCAAGTAGTGTAAATCCTCCAACACTGTTCTTCCCCTTTAATATTATGTTCCCTATTCTGATTCTTTTGCCTCTCCATACAAATTTTAGAATCAGTTTGCCAATGCCCACAAAATAACATGGGATTTGACTGGGAATTGCATTGAAGCCATAGATCAAGTTAGAAAGAACAGACATCTTGACAATATTGGATCTTTCTACCCATGAACATGGAATATCTGTCCATTTATTTAGGGTTGTTTTTGTTTTTGTTTTTGTTTTTTTCATTCGTCAGAGTAGTTTTCCTCCTTTCAGCCTTATCCATATCTTGTTACATTTACATCTAAGTATTTCATTTGTGAGGGAGGGCTCTGGTTACTTTTAAGAAAAGTAATATAAGTTCAACTCAGCCACTATTTAGGCCACATCCATATTCTGTTCTGTTCCTTGAAGCAAAATGACATGGTTAGTGAAATTCTGCACCCAGGAGAAAACCCCATAAGATGCCAGTCAAGGTGATTACAGTTGAGTTAATTTAATATCTATTTCCATCTGAGGTGACATCAGAATAGAACTGTTTAATTCTACCCTATTAAATAAGCAAGGCAATTTCTGGGATATGAGGGTTATCAGAGATCATTCGCCTATTCAACAAACATTTACTGAGCATTTAGTTTGTACATTGTTAATATAAAGCAACCAAAATTGTTATAGAAGTGTTCACAGCATTTTCTCTAACCACACTCTGCCCAATAAAATACTATATTTTCCAGCCCAGTTTCTCCTCTTCCCCATCCCAAAAGAGGAAAGACTGATCTACATAGAAAAGATTTGGGAAGTAAGGTGAGAGAGAAGAGCAGCATCAAACTGCGCTTAGAAGATTTGAAGTGAGCTGTGGAACAAAGTGCCCTATAGCAGAGTGCAGATAGCAACTGTGAAAGAAGTGGGTGGGAAAGAAAGCATTTTAAGAAATGTTTCAGCAGACTATGTATGTGAATCTCTTCCACATTTTTGAGAAACACAAGTAAAAGATTTGAGCTATTCTGACCTGGTTTTTGGTTACTGAACTAAGTTTATTTGTCAGACTCCAAGAATGAGCCACCTATGTGCTTGCTCTGTAAGGCTTACATAAGAAACAAATACACTGTGATTCTCCATAGATGTAGAGAAACTGAGCTGTGGACTTTTATTACCAGAGGTAAAAATTTTCCCACCTGAAGCCCTTGTCCCCACTTAAGCACCCACCTCCACGAGTTCCACAGTTATCCTCTGCCAAACTATTTCCATATTGTAAACAATGTGATCAAATAAAGCAAGTATTACTTGTTTGAATTTTATTTCTGGTTTACATAAAAGACATTCTACCAGATGATTGAAGCTCAAATGCTCTTCAGACCACAGCAGACACATGTGTTTGCAGAGATTCACTCATCCACTTAAGTACCAAGCCACAGGTACACAGACATTCAAATAAATGATTTCTACTCAAGTCGAGGGGGTGAAGAGAATGAAAATAACATGATTTGTCTTAGTTAAAATGTAAACTGTGGGCTTTACTGATTTTGTATTGAATTGTCAAGTTTATCCAGAACAATAGACAACAAAAACATTAGCAACATAATGGTATTTAGAACAGGAAAATATGTGCCACAGTGTTAAAAAAAAACTGTTTACATTTTTCACATCAGCAAATTAAATACTGCATTAGAGAAAGGCAAATATGCTCCAATTTTCTACACCATTTATAATTGTAAGCATAAGGATTTAACAATACCTGCACAGATTCAAAGATGTGCAGGAGAAAATAGAAACTTAAGAGATTATTTGGTACAAATCCTTCATTTCACAAAGGAAATATTCAGATCCAGGGGAATTAATCTCCTTTTCTAAAGCTACATGATACCAGTACTTGCACCCAAAGTACTTTTGACTCAAAATCTGTCTCACAGTAATGCACTGCAGCTCCAACGACACTTGCAATATATTTCCCTAAATGATTATCTACATTCGCCTTAACTATTTTTATTATAAGGGTAATTTCTTTATAATGGAAATTAAAACAGACTCCAATTGTTTTTAAGCTGACAGAAAAAAGATGGACATATCAAATGAAAGTGCATTTTGTTAAAAATATTGTTTTTCTTTCTTTTTTATTTATTTTAATTGTTGTTCTTGTACAGTTTTCTGTCTTTTACTCCCATCCCAGCCCCCCACCCCAGCCCTCCCCACCTCCCTCCCATTTCCACCCCCCCCCCGGTTTTTTGT